>BQKZ01005420.1:17965-39240 GCA_036244855.1 Temnopleurus reevesii | reverse complement strand
TTTTTTTTTTTTTTTTGGTTAAATTACAGACCACCGACAAAAATGGGGCTTCCACCTTCAACTCCTCACATCGTCCTCTTGGCACTCCTCACCTTATTGTGTCTAGCGTCCTCTACATCAGCTGTGCGTATAGCCAACCTCACCGTCGAAAACATCACCACGACCACAGCAACCTTCGATTGGCTGGTCGTGGAACTCAACGAAAACTATAACCAAACAGATTTATTCCGCACCTACGTACGACTCAAGTACAGTCTTAACTTCGACGTTGATTCAAGCTGTGCCGCGATTGATGAGACGTCGCAGACCTTCACGAATCTCTTACCTTATACGGGGTACTTCGCCTGCGTGTGGATCGTACGGCTGGGGAATGCGGACGACGAATGCACCGATGACTCCACGATCGTCTCGCAGTCGGGCGACATGTGCGCGTCCTTGACGACCGAGTTCACGACCTGGAGCGTGGTCAACATCGCAGCCTTGGGAGTCGCGGGAGGGATATTAGCCGTGGTCGTCGTCGCTTTGGCAATCCAGATCGCACATCCGGAAGATACGTTGAATAGTACGGTAGACAAGACTAAAATGAGAGATTGGTCGAAGAAGAAAAGGGTCGAAAGTGTGCGCGATTTCTTGGAGTCTGTAGATGCCGACTATGTCGATTATCTTCCAGCCTGAATATTTTGATTTTCCTGTGGAAATTTGACAAACTTTAACTTGGATTGTGTGTTTCTTTTTCAGTACTGTTTGCCTTTCGTTTTTTATCTTATTTGGGTTATTTTGCCTATGATCAAGATTCTGCTATGATCGAAAGCTCAAGCTCTTTTTTTCTTCACTCTGCGTTTTATTTTGTATAGAATTAAATTCTATTAACGTTCTCCAGTCTTTCTATAAGAGCCCCCTCACATTATTGAGCTGGACTAAGGATGATATATTGGAAGAATACGGACGCTTATAAGTGCAGCACGAAGACAAAGTGCTCCACTCGCCAGGGCGCCTTCTCTCAGACGCTAAGACAATGTGTACAAACTCGCCTTCGCGCTACACGTATAAGCTTCCGTATTTTACAATCCGCCAGCCTTCGTCTGACTAAATTCGCATAGCTGTGAGGGGCTTTTAAAAAGCTAACGTATAAATATTGTTCATACCAAAGTAAGTTATATTCTATGTTTATTCATCTACATAATTGAATGTTTTCATAGTGACATACGAAGGTTGTGTTGCCAGAAAGTTGCAATTTATCGCAATGTTCAGTTGATGGGTACGCCCCAATCAAATTCATTATTTCAAAGCGTAGCATGCGCACAAGTGACAAGGAACGTTTCAATACGCAACTGATTAACAGCTAATTTGCAATCAACTGCAAAGTTTCTAGCAACGTCCCTGAAGTATAAAAAAAAACAAATGAAATAGTGAACTGCAAACGAAATCTTGATGCATAATTTTGTTTTCCAAACTGATCGTGTGTGAGAAATTTATTTTATACGGATTATGCTGTTTTGATAGATTGAATATTGTTACTCAGATATGAATTAAATCATTTTGCTGTGATGATGGAAAAATGTTTTGTTTTATTCCAGAAAAAGGGGCGCCAATTGGAACCTTTTGTCCCACATTTGAAACAACAGATTGTAAATGCTCAGCTCGTAAGAAGATAAGAGAAAGTTGTCTCTCTTTTGAAATCTTATGACATCCGACATTATTTGTGAATTGCAAGGAAACACGTTCGATTTGTTGCAAACCCATTTCATTTTTCTTATTGGCTTACGACCTGCACTCGATATAGGTGAGACAATGGATCATCTATAAACAAGATAAAGTATTGATAATAACGGTAATTGTTTTATCTATATACCATGTATATCAACACAATGTGAATGACAATATTCTTTCACCAAGTCAGCGCGGTCCTTCTTAAATTGGAAAGTAACGTGAAAAAAATGCTCGTGATTAAATCAAACAAACCTATTGGAAACTATACTGATTTTCGATAATGTATTATACTCTGATAACTTATTCTATATGTACCAAAATAATGTATTAACAACTCCTGCATTATTGTGTAAAATAAACGTTATTTTTACACATAATCTAAAAAAAGAATTGTGTTTTTTAGATTCGTAATTAGATGCATTAGATGTGATCAATGGTGATGAACTGAACATGATGGTGATGATGATGAGGATAATGATGATGGTATGAGGATGATAAGGATGAAAATGATGATGGTGATGATGACTATGATGGGGATGATGATAATAATGATGATGATATTGATGATGATGATGATGATGATGATGATGATGATGATGATGATGATGATGATGTTGATGATAATGATGACGGTGATTATGACGAGGATGATGATGCTGATAATTATGATGAACAGCATACGGTGGTCAAAATGATGACGAGGTGGTTAGAGATGACAGTGATGACGAACGTGATGATGATATTGACGATAATGACGATTATTTCTCGCTTGAAAACCTAAAAACGTTCTTCAGATTGTGAACCAAATTTCTTTATAATTATTCCTCACATTGACATCAAATTAAAGCACAATTATTCATCTAAGAACGCAAGATGGTGTAATGTGAGAGATGATAAACGAAGTACTACTACTCAAAAAACGTTAGGGATCACTTTGTAATCGTTTTATTTCAGAAGTGTTCAATTTTCAGGATGAAGTGAGAGACATCATACAAGAACTGGAATTAGTTATTTTGTGTATTTCCTGAAATATAGAGCTTCATACATAAATTTGTATACAGATTTCAAAGTGTTCTCTAACTTTTTTGTGTAGTGTATAACCATGCAATCTTCTACGTGCTCAATTGCTCCCTTTCAGTTTAACCGTTGGCATAGATATTTGTAAAGAAAAGAAATATTCCTTCCTTTCGAGTCCAACATCCACACAAAGTCACGTCTATTCAATGTTTTTTTCCAGAATTTGGCACATTGTAGGCCTTTCTATTTGCAGCCATCAGGTCGTCTTTATTAAAATTTGTTAAATTTTCTTGAAATGTTGCTCCTGAAATCTAGTCCCTTTGGATTGGATGAATAACTGTGCTTTAAAGTGTGCCATCTGCGGTTAATGTGAAAGAATATTTTGTAATATGCTGAAAAGACCACTTTTATGATGCATTCATATTAATTCATGTTTGCCCCATGACAAGCGATAATATTAAAAAGATAATGACAGCGCAATAGTCAGACTGCAACGTGCATACATATAACCGCTGCTAAATTGGCCATTATATTGAAGCTTGCCCATCCTAGCGACAACTGAGCTGCACGCAATGCCCAATCCTATTGAAAAAAAAACTATTTGCGGTTATTAGGTGAACAAATATTTTACCATTGTGCATTAGACAAAGACGAGTGCATAAAATTATAATTTTTTACAATAATGATCTATCAAACTACTGCACAATTGTTATTGAAAACTCGAAGTAGAAAGAAAATTCTTAAAGTATATTTTTCAAATGATAGTTTCCCTAATTTTATTGAAAGTTCATCGACGTGGATTTCGAGCCAAGTCATTGAATCTCCACGATCGCATTCTCAGGGTGGGGGTTAAAGAGGCTGCGCCCAATTGGGGCCCGGCCCGGCCCGTCCCCCAGGTGGATCCGTCCATGAAATCAGCACTGTAAGCAGAAAGAACAAATTACTGGGACAAAGTAAACAACTGTATTGAAGCTTTCACGATAGCTTCATGATCACCAAAGAAAGTTCCAGGTGCGACTCTTCTTCAACCTTTTTCCATGGAATGAGAAGGAGGTAAACTTCTTTTGTGTCCATCTAGCTATTGTTAACACTTGAATGGGGACTGTTTTCGTTGTCCTAAGCCTTGTCTCTTTTGCTCACAGTGCAAACCTATAAAACAACCTCTTTATATTTTGCTACAAATTACCTACCTACATACCTACCAGCTCGGCTGAGACCTACTATGGATCCTCCAGTTACTCCTGTCCATCATGATATTTTTCAGTTCGTCTGTGCCAACTGCTCCAGCGTCTGGATGTCGGTAGCAGTGTCCAGCTAGTTGCATCCTTCCTCTTGCAACATTGTCTCCAACTTTTGGTAGATTATCGTATATAGGGTCATATTTGGCATATTATGTTGCTTCCATTTGATGTTCAACACTGTCCTCAGCATTCTTGTATAGCAACCATTTAGTGACTTCTCTAAAGTTGGTGTTAATGTCCATGCCTCGCTACCATACAGCAGGATGGTCTCCACGGTTGCAATGAAGAAGCCGATCTTGGTTCTTCAAGACAATTGTGATTTCCGTTTGGTACTCATTTTATTCAGGGCTTGCCATGCTACTGCCTTCCTGATCTTGATATCACTTTCTGTTAAATTTACCCATGATCCGAGGTACTTGAAGTCCTCAACTTCTTCAGGACATTTCCTTGGGCAGCTGTGAGCAGATCATGCTGCGGTAAGTTATATGTCAGGTACTCTGTCTTTTTCGAATTCAGGCAAAGACCAACTTTGCCGCATTCAGGTTCAATTCTTCGCAGAAGCAAAGTGGTATGTACTAGTAAAGCCCCGGTCACATAGGGCCCCGGTAGCAACACGATTCAACACGACTCTTTGTTAATTCACATTTAACAGCCTCAGACCAAAGAGTCGTGTTGAATTGTGTTGCTTCCGGGATCCTATTTGACCGGGGCATAATATAGCTGATCGTCAATATTTCTTGTCAGTGTCAATTTACTTCAATGTGACTGCGTTTACACACGACCTCGTGTCAGTGTTTGTGCGTGTGCAACGAACCACGCCTTCTTCTATACATACCCGACGATTGACGAAAATGCGATTCCGTTGGAAAGCACAATTAACAAAACGACGGCACGGTGCACTGGTGACGCATTCAAACATTTGTCGATTTTTTTTTCTTTAATATCTGCGGATTAGACAAACTGCGTACAATGATATTATGATATTGCAATCAATCATTGTACGTGTTTCCTCATAATCGTTGGACATGACTTGTTTTAAATGCGGGCAATGTTTTTCGGCTTGGCCTTCGGTGGCAATGGTAAGTACGACATATATTTTTATCTAATCATGCGAATATAGATTTGATTAGATTTGATCTAATCTACTTAAAGCATAATGAAAGGAAGGACATGCCTGCTGTATGGGTGAATTTCAAGAACAATATTTTGATCACGATATTACATGACAGTGTAAGAAAGTTTTAAATGAATGTTGTCGTATATTATTTCAAATTCAAGTCGGTAAATTGCGTTGCATTTTCTGCACAATGAACACTATTGCATAATTAGCTAGACATGACTGTTCCATGATTATTATTAAGAGAAAAGTGAGGGAGCGGGGTGCCAGTAGCAATTTTTCAACTAGAAGTTATGTAAATAATGCATAGTCTAGCATGCAATATACTGAATTATACTACTTGAGAATATTGAACAACATAAAATAGAATGGGGAAATCCTATAATGTTTTGTTTATATTATATATATTTATGATTTGTATATTTATACCCATGTTTGGATATTTATGACTTGTATATTTCTTTATATTTATGTATGTTTATAATATTCTAGTCATTTTACCTTGTTTAATCTATGTTCACTCTTACTTTGTCCACGATTTTATTCAGGGTTAGTTTTGAAGAATGAAATACGAATTCCCTATTTTGTCTACTTCTCTCTCTGTGATATTTGTGTATCCGACTGGGGTCCTTGAAAGGGAAATAAGACACCGCGGTGTACAATCACGTCACGTGACGTATCAATTTACATCATGCGAAGGATAATACCCCCACATTTCTTTCATTTAAAGTTCAGGGGTATTTTCGGTGGGAATGTTGACTTAATCAAGGGGCTAATGTACGAACTATACCAGCCATGTAAAAGCAGACCTTAAAGACGTTCGACACTAGTCCAGTTGAGGACTATGTGTTCTGACAGCACCCACATCTGCATATTCTCTTTCACTGAACACACAGGGACTGCATAGTACTCAACCACAGAGTCCTTACGTAGCCCTCTAGCTGATCATGCTTACCCCTCTGATCGCGCCTGGGCTCTGTGGTTGAGTGCTATGCAGTCACTGTGTGTTCAGAATAAGACAATATGCAGAGGTGGGTGCTTTCAGAACACATAGTCCTCAACTGGAGTAGTTCGACGCGCTTAGCAGTACAAGGAAGTGCTTCAACCCGAGGCCATTTCACAAAACCTTTATCAATCCTAATTTCACGAACAACCCATGGAAGTTAGCGCGTTAAAATTGGCGCATTCCGATGGGATTTCCATGACGTGTTTAATACGGTCTTTCCATGTAACCGACCCTGGTGCTTTTAGCGATAACGTCTGCTTCGGTGAACTCGTATTCTTGCTTGCTTTTGTGCATGGACGCTTCAGATTTTTCTACAATTGTGCAGTATTTCCTAAATTCTACATTATCACACCCATCTTGATGCCTATTCGTGTGCATCAAGATTATGGCGAGGAAAGTGCACTTTGGATATACTTGTGATAGTTGACTTGTGACTATTTCATTTACTTTTGGCAATTTCATTCTGAAAAAACCGGTGAAGTAGCTTATTACACTTGGTATTAGAGCAACGCGTGGAGCGGGATTGTCATATTATATGACGACATAATCTTGTGTTTGAGTATAGAAATAAGAATATATACCATGGTTTGAGCAAGGGGAGATCAATCATTGGTGAGTTGTTAAAATTGATTAATACATGATGAGCTATCTAATAGTACTATTATAACTATCATTAATACTATCATTAATAACATAACTACTACGATGATACCACAATTGTAGTAGTATAATATTTTGCTATCATACTTCCTTTATCATCAGTTTGATAAAAAAATATGTTGTTTACATTTCAATGTAGCCTAAATTATATGCAATAACCAGGGTTACAATATGGAACTCGTACTATACCCATAGCTATATTTTGTACAAGAATTCATCAAATTCTATCGAATAACCCTGGCTGGCTAGTACAGCACACGTACATGTTAATGTACCTAAAAAAAGGGACTATATCAAATGATAATAATAGTCAAATGACAACAATATATCATACTAGGCCTATAGTATAAATATAGTACTGTCGTCGTAGTAATGAAAGTTATGATAATAATGTTAAGGTTAGTAATAATGATAATGATGATAACGATGATGATACTAATGATGATGATGATGATACTGATAATGATAATTAGGATAGCAACAATATTAATAAAACGATTATAATAATGATACTAATAAAGGAAAACATAACATTACTTACAACATAGCGTTTTATCGATGACCTTTATAACAATAGTCCGTTGAAAACTACGCCCACCTAATGTTATTGCGGTTTTTTTATCCGAGTCCATGCAGGAGAGCCAGTTGGTGTTTTTGAAAATGGGAAGGGATTTCCTAAAGACTTAATTTAATCACCTATTTCTTGAATATCCTTCTGTTTTCGTGTATTATTTAATCAGTTGCCTCCTTGAAAACTTCATTCAATGTACACAAGGCCAAAACAAAATATGGATGCCCTCAGGCAGACTCTTTGAAAATGACCCGGCCTTAAAGGGGAACTTCACCCGGACATTGATGTTCTTTCATTGGGTGAAGATAAATACAATGATCAAACTGTGAAAAATTTAATAAAAATCGGGCAATTCATTCAAACGGTACGATGGGCTCTTTAAATTGGCAACATGCATTAATGAAATGGCTGCCAACATGGAAAACTCTCCATTCACTTTGTACACAAAATTTCACATTTTGCTCCTTTTACAGAAAAGTAGATAAGTTACAACAAGGTTCATCCAAAAATGAATGCGGAATCATAATGTCCATGTCATATTTGTAGAGAGAAGTAAAACTTTGTCTACTTTTCCAGAAAGAGAAGAGAATGCGAGATTCTGTGTACAAAGTGAATGGAGAGGTCTCCATGTTGGCAGGCATTTTTTGCAGGTACGTTGCCAATTTGAGGAGTCCATGAGGGGTAGAAATCAAAATTTTGAAAATTTGCAACATTTTAACAAATTGGCAGATTTTGCTAAAGTTTTCACAGTTTGATTATTGTATTTTTCTCCACCCACTGAGAGCATATCAATGTATGGGTGAAGTTCCCCTTTAAGTCCCAGAAATAAACGAAAATACTTGAAGCCATTCTTGTGCATCCGAACAAATTTTTTGACCTGATATTCTACCAATAATGATTCATAACAATCGTAAAGTATTACAAATCACATTTCATCTTGTCATTAGACGAACAATTTCCGTAATGTCTTTATGTTTCATCCTCAACGATCTAAAAGCCAATATTTATGCTCGTTAGACAATGACACTGGTACAATTATGCCAGATGGTAAATATTCAAATGGTACAATTAGAACAATATAATGATGTTTGGACAATTTTGTGGGGAGATTTATGATCAAGGTGAAGTTTTGTTTTGTTTTGGATTGGGTCTTTTCTGGTTTTGTTCTAGCACAAAAGGCAATGTTTTAGTAAATAAAGGCATATATAATATCATTATCATGATAATATGATAAGGGTAAATATGAAATTAAATTCGTTTTCTAATAGTTTACAAGCTGTAGATCTCAACTATTATTATAAGATTTTATCAACCCATTCGTTGTTCAAATTTTATGCCCGTAACATTATCATTAACACCTAGTTCACGTGAAGTTTCGTTTTATAAATCTTATCATGCTTTTTCTAGCACAAGTGTTATTTTTTTAATATCAGTGTTAATATTGAATAGTACTAATACTATTTTACTTACATTGATTTATTTGTCATGTCACTCTTCTTCATCATCATCTTCTTCTTCTTGTTCTTCCTTTTTCTTCTCACCATCATCTTTATCACCATCATCATCATCATTACCGTATGATCATCTTTATCCTAATCTTTGTTATCATTATAATTCGCATAATTGTTACGGCTACTATTACTGTATCCATTATATCATGATTATTGATAAAATAATCGTTATTATTTCCATCATCATAATTATCAATTTTCTTCTTTGAAATTTTCTTTCTTCTTCTTCTTATCTTCATCATCGATATTATTAGGGATATAATCACTATTTTGTTATTGTGTTTCGCCATCATCATCATTATTACTATCATTATCATTGATCAAATAATCATTACAAGTTTCTTTATCATCATCATGATCATCATCATCATCCTCATTACTCTAATTTCTATTATTTCTACAATTATGATAAAACCATAATTTCTTTATGTCTGTGTATTTCTACGTTGAGTGAGGCTACCTTCTATTCACAATAGCACGTTTTTTTTTCTTCTTCTTGTCCTTCCCCTTCTTCCTCTTCTTTTTCTTCTTCTTCTTCTCATTCTTTTTGCTCTTCTTCTTATCTTCAACATCAATATTATTAGGGATGTTGTTATTATTATGTTGTGTCATTATCATCAATATTGGTATCATTATCATTGATGAAATAATCATTGTTACTTTCATCATCATCATAATTATCAATTTTCCTCTTGGAAATCTTCTTTCTTCTTCTTCTTCTTCTTCTTCTTCTTCTTCTTCTTCTTCTTCTTCTTCTTCTTCTTTTTCTTCTTTTTCTTCTTATCTTCATAATCTATATTATTAGGGATATTATCATTACTTAGTTGTTGTGTTTCGTCATCATCATCATCATCATCATCATCATGATTCGTATCATTATCATTGATAAAATAATCGATACAAGTTTCTTCATCACCATGATCATCATCTTCTTCCTCATTACTCTAATTTCTATCATTTTTACACTTATAAAAAACCATAATTGTATTATCAGGATCATGGCTGTGTATTTCTACTTTGAGTGANATAGAGCTTCATACATAAATTTGTATACAGATTTCAAAGTGTTCTCTAACTTTTTTGTGTAGTGTATAACCATGCAATCTTCTACGTGCTCAATTGCTCCCTTTCAGTTTAACCGTTGGCATAGATATTTGTAAAGAAAAGAAATATTCCTTCCTTTCGAGTCCAACATCCACACAAAGTCACGTCTATTCAATGTTTTTTTCCAGAATTTGGCACATTGTAGGCCTTTCTATTTGCAGCCATCAGGTCGTCTTTATTAAAATTTGTTAAATTTTCTTGAAATGTTGCTCCTGAAATCTAGTCCCTTTGGATTGGATGAATAACTGTGCTTTAAAGTGTGCCATCTGCGGTTAATGTGAAAGAATATTTTGTAATATGCTGAAAAGACCACTTTTATGATGCATTCATATTAATTCATGTTTGCCCCATGACAAGCGATAATATTAAAAAGATAATGACAGCGCAATAGTCAGACTGCAACGTGCATACATATAACCGCTGCTAAATTGGCCATTATATTGAAGCTTGCCCATCCTAGCGACAACTGAGCTGCACGCAATGCCCAATCCTATTGAAAAAAAAACTATTTGCGGTTATTAGGTGAACAAATATTTTACCATTGTGCATTAGACAAAGACGAGTGCATAAAATTATAATTTTTTACAATAATGATCTATCAAACTACTGCACAATTGTTATTGAAAACTCGAAGTAGAAAGAAAATTCTTAAAGTATATTTTTCAAATGATAGTTTCCCTAATTTTATTGAAAGTTCATCGACGTGGATTTCGAGCCAAGTCATTGAATCTCCACGATCGCATTCTCAGGGTGGGGGTTAAAGAGGCTGCGCCCAATTGGGGCCCGGCCCGGCCCGTCCCCCAGGTGGATCCGTCCATGAAATCAGCACTGTAAGCAGAAAGAACAAATTACTGGGACAAAGTAAACAACTGTATTGAAGCTTTCACGATAGCTTCATGATCACCAAAGAAAGTTCCAGGTGCGACTCTTCTTCAACCTTTTTCCATGGAATGAGAAGGAGGTAAACTTCTTTTGTGTCCATCTAGCTATTGTTAACACTTGAATGGGGACTGTTTTCGTTGTCCTAAGCCTTGTCTCTTTTGCTCACAGTGCAAACCTATAAAACAACCTCTTTATATTTTGCTACAAATTACCTACCTACATACCTACCAGCTCGGCTGAGACCTACTATGGATCCTCCAGTTACTCCTGTCCATCATGATATTTTTCAGTTCGTCTGTGCCAACTGCTCCAGCGTCTGGATGTCGGTAGCAGTGTCCAGCTAGTTGCATCCTTCCTCTTGCAACATTGTCTCCAACTTTTGGTAGATTATCGTATATAGGGTCATATTTGGCATATTATGTTGCTTCCATTTGATGTTCAACACTGTCCTCAGCATTCTTGTATAGCAACCATTTAGTGACTTCTCTAAAGTTGGTGTTAATGTCCATGCCTCGCTACCATACAGCAGGATGGTCTCCACGGTTGCAATGAAGAAGCCGATCTTGGTTCTTCAAGACAATTGTGATTTCCGTTTGGTACTCATTTTATTCAGGGCTTGCCATGCTACTGCCTTCCTGATCTTGATATCACTTTCTGTTAAATTTACCCATGATCCGAGGTACTTGAAGTCCTCAACTTCTTCAGGACATTTCCTTGGGCAGCTGTGAGCAGATCATGCTGCGGTAAGTTATATGTCAGGTACTCTGTCTTTTTCGAATTCAGGCAAAGACCAACTTTGCCGCATTCAGGTTCAATTCTTCGCAGAAGCAAAGTGGTATGTACTAGTAAAGCCCCGGTCACATAGGGCCCCGGTAGCAACACGATTCAACACGACTCTTTGTTAATTCACATTTAACAGCCTCAGACCAAAGAGTCGTGTTGAATTGTGTTGCTTCCGGGATCCTATTTGACCGGGGCATAATATAGCTGATCGTCAATATTTCTTGTCAGTGTCAATTTACTTCAATGTGACTGCGTTTACACACGACCTCGTGTCAGTGTTTGTGCGTGTGCAACGAACCACGCCTTCTTCTATACATACCCGACGATTGACGAAAATGCGATTCCGTTGGAAAGCACAATTAACAAAACGACGGCACGGTGCACTGGTGACGCATTCAAACATTTGTCGATTTTTTTTTCTTTAATATCTGCGGATTAGACAAACTGCGTACAATGATATTATGATATTGCAATCAATCATTGTACGTGTTTCCTCATAATCGTTGGACATGACTTGTTTTAAATGCGGGCAATGTTTTTCGGCTTGGCCTTCGGTGGCAATGGTAAGTACGACATATATTTTTATCTAATCATGCGAATATAGATTTGATTAGATTTGATCTAATCTACTTAAAGCATAATGAAAGGAAGGACATGCCTGCTGTATGGGTGAATTTCAAGAACAATATTTTGATCACGATATTACATGACAGTGTAAGAAAGTTTTAAATGAATGTTGTCGTATATTATTTCAAATTCAAGTCGGTAAATTGCGTTGCATTTTCTGCACAATGAACACTATTGCATAATTAGCTAGACATGACTGTTCCATGATTATTATTAAGAGAAAAGTGAGGGAGCGGGGTGCCAGTAGCAATTTTTCAACTAGAAGTTATGTAAATAATGCATAGTCTAGCATGCAATATACTGAATTATACTACTTGAGAATATTGAACAACATAAAATAGAATGGGGAAATCCTATAATGTTTTGTTTATATTATATATATTTATGATTTGTATATTTATACCCATGTTTGGATATTTATGACTTGTATATTTCTTTATATTTATGTATGTTTATAATATTCTAGTCATTTTACCTTGTTTAATCTATGTTCACTCTTACTTTGTCCACGATTTTATTCAGGGTTAGTTTTGAAGAATGAAATACGAATTCCCTATTTTGTCTACTTCTCTCTCTGTGATATTTGTGTATCCGACTGGGGTCCTTGAAAGGGAAATAAGACACCGCGGTGTACAATCACGTCACGTGACGTATCAATTTACATCATGCGAAGGATAATACCCCCACATTTCTTTCATTTAAAGTTCAGGGGTATTTTCGGTGGGAATGTTGACTTAATCAAGGGGCTAATGTACGAACTATACCAGCCATGTAAAAGCAGACCTTAAAGACGTTCGACACTAGTCCAGTTGAGGACTATGTGTTCTGACAGCACCCACATCTGCATATTCTCTTTCACTGAACACACAGGGACTGCATAGTACTCAACCACAGAGTCCTTACGTAGCCCTCTAGCTGATCATGCTTACCCCTCTGATCGCGCCTGGGCTCTGTGGTTGAGTGCTATGCAGTCACTGTGTGTTCAGAATAAGACAATATGCAGAGGTGGGTGCTTTCAGAACACATAGTCCTCAACTGGAGTAGTTCGACGCGCTTAGCAGTACAAGGAAGTGCTTCAACCCGAGGCCATTTCACAAAACCTTTATCAATCCTAATTTCACGAACAACCCATGGAAGTTAGCGCGTTAAAATTGGCGCATTCCGATGGGATTTCCATGACGTGTTTAATACGGTCTTTCCATGTAACCGACCCTGGTGCTTTTAGCGATAACGTCTGCTTCGGTGAACTCGTATTCTTGCTTGCTTTTGTGCATGGACGCTTCAGATTTTTCTACAATTGTGCAGTATTTCCTAAATTCTACATTATCACACCCATCTTGATGCCTATTCGTGTGCATCAAGATTATGGCGAGGAAAGTGCACTTTGGATATACTTGTGATAGTTGACTTGTGACTATTTCATTTACTTTTGGCAATTTCATTCTGAAAAAACCGGTGAAGTAGCTTATTACACTTGGTATTAGAGCAACGCGTGGAGCGGGATTGTCATATTATATGACGACATAATCTTGTGTTTGAGTATAGAAATAAGAATATATACCATGGTTTGAGCAAGGGGAGATCAATCATTGGTGAGTTGTTAAAATTGATTAATACATGATGAGCTATCTAATAGTACTATTATAACTATCATTAATACTATCATTAATAACATAACTACTACGATGATACCACAATTGTAGTAGTATAATATTTTGCTATCATACTTCCTTTATCATCAGTTTGATAAAAAAATATGTTGTTTACATTTCAATGTAGCCTAAATTATATGCAATAACCAGGGTTACAATATGGAACTCGTACTATACCCATAGCTATATTTTGTACAAGAATTCATCAAATTCTATCGAATAACCCTGGCTGGCTAGTACAGCACACGTACATGTTAATGTACCTAAAAAGGACTCTCAAATGATAATAATAGTCAAATGACAACAATATATCATACTATAGTATAAATATAGTACCGTGGTCGTAGTAATGAAAGTTATGATAATAATGTTAAGGTTAGTAATAATGATAATGATGATAACGATGATGATACTAATGATGATGATGATGATACTGATAATGATAATTAGGATAGCAACAATATTAATAAAACGATTATAATAATGATACTAATAAAGGAAAACATAACATTGATTACAACGTAGCGTTTTATCGATGACCTTTATAACAATAGTCGGTTGAAAACTACGCCCACCTAATGTTATTGTGAATTTCTATCCGAGTCCAGGATAGTTCGTTGGTATTTTTGAAAAGGGGAAGGGATTTCCTAAAGACTTAATTCAATCACCTCTTTCTTGAATATCCTTCCTTTTTCGTGTATTATTTAATCCATTGCTTCCTTGAAAACTTCATTTAATGTTCATAAGGCAAAAGAAAATTGTTAGGCTGACCTCAATCGTCTGATCCTTTAAAAATGGCGCGGCCTTAAAGGGAAACTTCACCCAGACATTGATGGAGATAATTCATTGATGGAGAAAATAAATACAATGATCAAGCTGAAAATTTAATAAGAATCGGTCAATTAATTCAAACGGTACGAATTTTCAAAGTTTTGATTTAAACCCCTAACGGGCTTCATAAAGGGGCAACATACAATGGCTGCAAACATGGAGAACTCTCCATTCACTTTGTACACAAAATCTTACATTTTGTTCTTTTCACAGAAAATTAGATAAGTTACAACAAGATTCATCCGAAAATGTATGCAGAATCTTTATGTCCATGTTATGTTTGAAGAGAGAAGTAAAACTTTGTCTACTTTTCTCGAAAAAGAAGAAAATGCGAAATTCTGTGTACAGAGTGAATGGAGAAGTATCCATTTTGGCAGGCATTTTGTGCAGGTAGGTTCCCAATTTTGACAATTCATAGCATTTGAACTAATTGTCGGATTTTGCTCAATTTCACAGTTTTATTATTGTATTTTTCTTCACCGACTGAGAGCACATCAATGCATGGGTGAAGTTCCCCTTTAAGTCTCAGAAATAAACGCAAATACCTGAAGCCATTCTTGTGCATCCGAACAAATTTTTTGACCTGATATTCTACCAATAATAATTCATAACAATCGTAAAGTATTACAAATCACATTTCATCTCGTCATTAGACGAAAAATTTCCGTATTGTCTGTATCTTTTATTTTCAACGATCTAAAAGCAAATATTTATACTCGTTAGACAATGACAATGGTACAATTATGCTAGATGGTAAATATTTTAATGGTACAATTAGAACAATATAATGATGTTTGGACAATTTTGTGGGGAGATTTATGATCAAGGTGAAGTTTTGTTTTGTTTTGGATTGGGTCTTTTCTGGTTTTGTTCTAGCACAAAAGGCAATGTTTTAGTAAATAAAGGCATATATAATATCATTATCATGATAATATGATAAGGGTAAATATGAAATTAAATTCGTTTTCTAATAGTTTACAAGCTGTAGATCTCAACTATTATTATAAGATTTTATCAACCCATTCGTTGTTCAAATTTTATGCCCGTAACATTATCATTAACACCTAGTTCACGTGAAGTTTCGTTTTATAAATCTTATCATGCTTTTTCTAGCACAAGTGTTATTTTTTTAATATCAGTGTTAATATTGAATAGTACTAATACTATTTTACTTACATTGATTTATTTGTCATGTCACTCTTCTTCATCATCATCTTCTTCTTCTTGTTCTTCCTTTTTCTTCTCACCATCATCTTTATCACCATCATCATCATCATTACCGTATGATCATCTTTATCCTAATCTTTGTTATCATTATAATTCGCATAATTGTTACGGCTACTATTACTGTATCCATTATATCATGATTATTGATAAAATAATCGTTATTATTTCCATCATCATAATTATCAATTTTCTTCTTTGAAATTTTCTTTCTTCTTCTTCTTATCTTCATCATCGATATTATTAGGGATATAATCACTATTTTGTTATTGTGTTTCGCCATCATCATCATTATTACTATCATTATCATTGATCAAATAATCATTACAAGTTTCTTTATCATCATCATGATCATCATCATCATCCTCATTACTCTAATTTCTATTATTTCTACAATTATGATAAAACCATAATTTCTTTATGTCTGTGTATTTCTACGTTGAGTGAGGCTACCTTCTATTCACAATAGCACGTTTTTTTTTCTTCTTCTTGTCCTTCCCCTTCTTCCTCTTCTTTTTCTTCTTCTTCTTCTCATTCTTTTTGCTCTTCTTCTTATCTTCAACATCAATATTATTAGGGATGTTGTTATTATTATGTTGTGTCATTATCATCAATATTGGTATCATGATCATTGATGAAATAATCATTGTTACTTTCATCATCATCATAATTATCAATTTTCCTCTTGGAAATCTTCTTTCTTCTTCTTCTTCTTCTTCTTCTTCTTCTTCTTCTTCTTCTTCTTCTTCTTCTTCTTTTTCTTCTTTTTCTTCTTATCTTCATAATCTATATTATTAGGGATATTATCATTACTTAGTTGTTGTGTTTCGTCATCATCATCATCATCATCATCATCATGATTCGTATCATTATCATTGATAAAATAATCGATACAAGTTTCTTCATCACCATGATCATCATCTTCTTCCTCATTACTCTAATTTCTATCATTTTTACACTTATAAAAAACCATAATTGTATTATCAGGATCATGGCTGTGTATTTCTACTTTGAGTGAGGCTACCCTCCATTCACAATAGCACGGTTTCTTCTTTCTTCTTCTTCTCCTTCTCCTTCTTCCTCTTCTATTTCTTCTTCTTCTTTTTCTTCTTCTTCTTTTTCTTTTTCTTATTTCTTCTTCTTTTTTTCTTCTTCTTCTTCCTCTTCTTCTTAATATTATTATTATCATCATCACCATCATTTTCAGTATCATTACCTGATTAATGTTCAGGAAATTATCATTATATTTGTTTTTGTTATAATCGTCATTATCACTATCATTATTATCGATGAAATTATTAGTCTACCATCATTATTACCATCATCATCATTATTACTCTAATAGTTGTTTTCATTATAATTCCCATAATTTCACCACGTATTTCTACATCGAGTGAGGGTACCCTCGGTACCCTCCATTCACAATAGCACGTTTTGGTGCATACGTCATGAGGTTTTTCCCCACGCTTCCGCTTTCATCCTCCGTGTAGTCCCATGGGCAGGTTATTCTCGTCTTGTTGAAATAGTCGGTGTTTCCTTCCTCCTTCAACTTGCATGGAAGTTATTATTAATATCTGGGCTACGAAGGGTAAGGGAGTTTATCGGTGATGTAGACTTGGCAACCTTTTCGTTGCTGTAAGAGTCCCAGACTATATTCGAATGGCTGTATGTGGCTCTGTGCGTATTAAGCTCGAAATTTCGATCATTTTGGCAGGGGCCGTGGAATCGGGGGTGGGGGATTGGCACCTGCTCCCCTCAACCTTTTTTCAGTAAATTATTTTTACAATTATTAATTTTACCAAAAGGTCTGAGTGAGCGTTTATAATCCTTTGGTCGGAGCTGTTATAAGGCAGTAATATTTTCCGAATCAGATCCACATTGCAGTATCAAATGAGGGTTATCTATCTTGTCCCCTTCTGACATCGATATTATTTTATTTTCCTCAGTATACAACGATAGATGTAAGAAAAAAAAGATTTCTAGGTATCATTTGACAATGAGTCACAAAAAAAAACGGAATTTCGAGAAAAGTACTGCAAAATATTAAATATAACATACTGTCAAATCAACGGCAAACAGTGTATATATATATATATATATGATAAATAGAAGAAGAGTTATCTTTACAAGCAAATTGCTTAAAAAAAAACATAACCATTTCTCTATCTGCTACATTCATTACGTTTTTTTTTACAACAACGATTATTTTTTCTTTCTCATTTCTCCAACAGCATGCGGTGACTAAATTAGGAATGGATATAATTGCATCATGATGTCATCCATTTAAGCCTCTGGTGGACCTACCGCTGAACAACGCTACTGCTTCTGGATGATACTAGTACAGTTTGGAAAGATGGCAAGGTGCATCCTGATCTTTCTCCTCGTAGCCATCGAGAATTCCTTCCGTACCGCTGCTCAGACTGTCTCCGTTACGAACATCACGCACAGCACAGCCATCCTGTCATGGGACATCGTCGTTGAGGGCGCTGTGGTAGAAGCCTTCCAGATCAGCGTTGACTGTCGCCTCTGCGTGCCATTCGACGTGCCCAAGAACACGACCAGTACTCAGCTGACAGAACTCAAAGACAATACGTACTTCCAGGCGTGTGTGACGCCCCATACGACCACGGGACTGTTGGGTTCCGAATGCGTCGGGTTCAGGACTCTCTTGTCGCCTCGAACGGTGGGGGCGCTGTCGGTTGGCCTTTTCCTGGTGGTGTCGTTCTTCGTGTTGCTTGCGATGGATCTGCTTTGCAGGAGTCACCAGATTGAGGTGGAGGACGCCAAGCGGGATGAGCTCCTGGAGCAGGGATGGCAGACCTTCAAGAGGAGCGGGACAGGTCGGGTTGGGAAGAAGGGACCTCGGGCTTCTGCTGCGCCACTTTCCCAAGCGCAGTCAGATGATGATGTATTCAACAATATCGGTGATATCACTCTTGAGGAGGATTTACAGGAATAATTATCTAAAGCTTTGCACTTTGAAGGGTGGCAGACACTTATAGCTGCCCGGTCGCAGAAACGGGAGTGTGCTTGTAGACGAATGATTGTTCTCCGCCCTATGCTTTCCGAAAAGTGACGAGGAGAGAAGCCGTATTTATAATATTCGTGACACGCAGCGCTACAAGCAAATGTGCAGATTCACTGACATTATTGCGGACGTTCGTTTTCTTGGAGTATGCCATGTTTTGCAGTGAACAAAATTTTCTTAAACGTATACTTCCATTTATGTCAGCGGAACAACTGCAATGGTTGGGTCTGCAGATAGCTAGAGCTACTGCTGCGCCTCTTTCTCAAGCGCAGTCAATCGATGATGTATTCAACAATATTGTCGATCTTACGTTTGTGAACGACTTACCGGAATAAATAACTATAGCAAGAATATATTTATAAACGGATGATCGATCGCCGCCCGTTTCGTTCCAGAAATTGGCGAAGGAAGTATGCAGCTGTAAATATGTTTTGATACCCAGCGCTGCGAAAAAAAATATATGTGCAGATTTGTCGACACGATCATTCGGACGTTGGTTCTCTTGGAACAGAGAATAATAAGCTGTGAATGATATTTCATCAAAGTGCCTTTAAGAGCAAAGAGTCTTAAGACACATACGGCTCCAACTGTGCCTTATTTACATGCCTAATTATAAAAATGTGATACCAATAATATAGATCTAACACTTGAACATGACGTACCGAGATATGCAGGGCAGCTGGGAAGCTGTAAAAAAAAATGACGTTTAATACTTAAAATACACACTTCTATATATGGAAGGTGCTCTTTTTATGTGGAATTCTAGTCTCTAGAAGTCTCTGTTCGCCCCTTTTCGTGGTCATACAAACTTGGCAACTTTGTATCAAATGTGGCATCGGGTATGGCAACAACTCGTAATATTTATATGTATTTACCCCGTGTTTCTTCAAGATTCTATCAATAGGCGGGTTTACTTATATATTCAAATTTATGTGCGTTTAACGTAGTTACGTGGTATTTCATAGACCGGTTGATAACAACAAGGCTACAATAATTGGAATCCAGTTTGCATACATTACTTGTTGCTATGTCGGGCAAGCCTCGGGCAAGCTTTCTGGTTGTCAAGAACAACCTTTGTGTGAGAGGTATGCATAAAATTTGCATCTATTAGTAAACCCGTCTATTCGATGGCAACGTACCTCCAAAATGCTTTTGCCATACATATGCATATTTTGGGGTGAAGTATTCACATACTTGATTTTTTTTTACTATACGGTTTATTGAAATTCAACATTGCAACTAAAAATTGATACGCGTGAATGTATAGACAAAGCCACATAAATACAGATAAATTGTAAACATATTGAAATAATGTACGAATTATAAGGATAATTCTTTTGAAAAGTCAAGTGGTAGGTTATGATTTACTGACGTCATACCTCAACAACCTTGTAATTTTAAGTGATTGTCGCGAATAGGCGGGTTTACTAATATATGCAAATTTTATGCGTACCTCTAACACAAAAGTTGTTCTTGACAACCCGAAAGCTTGCCCGAGGCTTGCCCGACCTAGCAACAAGAAATGTATGCCAACTGGATTCCAAGTATTGTAGTCTTATTGTTATGAACCGGCCTATGGAATACCGCGTAACTACGTTAAACGCACATAAATTTGAATATATAAGTAAACCCGCCTATTTTCTGCATATGCCCCAGTCTCATAGAAGCCCCGACTGAGCACGATTCAACACGACTCTTTGTTCAGAGGCAGATAACTGTAAAATGAACAAAACGAGAGTCGCGTTTGTTGACCGTGTTGCTTCAGGGCTTCTATGTGATTGCAGCCTACTAAATCTAAATAGGTATGATCCCGTTAAATGTCAACAAGATTTGACAATAAATACATATTTTAAGTTACTTTCTCTGTTTAAAAAATTAGCATTATATTTTTGAGACCCTTTAAGACCACTCGTTCAACATTCACATCAAGTGGTAATGCTATTTTAATGATTTGATTATTTCATTTATTTCGATTGATCTATTCTGTTGTTTTTTCTTTATATGAATAAACTTATTAATTTTAATGTGAATACTGCTTTTTACATATGGCAATTTTGTATAGTCTTACTCAATGAAAATTGTATCAATAAAATATATGATTGAATTGCTTTTTATAAGGAATATGGCAATATCAGTCACACGTACTTTAAATCTGTGGTAATGGCCGACTCACACCCTTGCGTTTTTAGCTTGCGTCGGCCCAGCGTTCTTGAAAATCAAAAGCCCTCCCCGAGCGCACAGTACGGAGCTTAAGCAAAGAAGACGGAAGGGCCGATCAGGACGTTATTTCTCAAGCGCGGGGAAATCTAGC
>BQKZ01005419.1:27477-37976 GCA_036244855.1 Temnopleurus reevesii | reverse complement strand
AAATTCATCCACATTGTGCTGCACTCAACCCAGGTGAGGTGAATGGGTACCTGGTAGGAATATTTATTCCTTAAAACGCCAAGTGCGCTAATGAAGAGGCTGCCGGGCTAAAGCCAGGGTAATAATGCTGCAATTGTAGAGCGCTTAGAGATTAAGTTGATAAGCGCTATATAAAAGCTGTTTATTATTATTATTATTATCCTAAACATCATTTTTTAATCTGTCTGTTGAAGGTCATTTTGGAATAATTAGAAATTATACTCTGAACCCATTAACTACTTAAATCGGGTAGTCTTTGCACAAAGTCTATATAAATTATAGAATTTGATAGTTTAAGGGTTAATCTTAACCTGAAAGTAACACCTCTGAAATGGATATTTTCAGCAGTTTAGAAGTGAGATGTGTAGGAATAATTTCTGATTCTGTCGGTTGAAGGTCATTTTGGAATAATTAGAAATTATTTTAGAAGTGAGATGTGTAGGAATAATTTCTGATTCTGTCGGTTGAAGGTCATTTTGGAATAATTAGAAATTATTTTAGAAGTGAGATGTGTAGGAATAATTTCTGATTCTGTCTGTTGAAGGTCATCTTGGAATAATTTGAAATTATACTCTGAACCCATTAACTACTTGAACTGGGTAGTCTTTGCACAAAGTCTATATAAATTATAGAATTTGATAGTTTATGGGTTAATCTTAACCCGAAAGTAACGCCTCTGAAATTGATATTTTCAGCAGTTTAAAAGTGAGATGTGTAGATAATATGCAATAGATTGATAAATGACTGCCTAGTTTGTAGTTCTGAAAAGAACTGTTTGTATACCTTTTTAAAAAAATGGCTATCATTCCTTTTCTTCAATTATTATCCTTCTGCTTCTCCTGCTATACTCCTCCTTATACCTTTCCCTCAAGACACTGGTGCTTCTTTATTCAAAATCAAGAACAAAATAGCAAATCGAGAGCCAATTTTGGTGACAATTCTCTTTGTGTCATCCTCTTGACTAAACTGCATGTACGAATATGTAGATATCATCCATATCTCTTTGTTGGTAGTACAGGTACATGTAGTTGAGCTAATGCAAGCACAGATGCTGTTTGATGATGTCACTGGCCAGTGAACACGTTCTTAATGAGAGCTGAAAAGCTGTTTACTGTTTGCTGTGCAGGTGGTGTGTAGGAATGTATCTAGGGCATCTGCTGGTGTGTNGGGGGGGGGGGGGGTAAGGCTGCCTCTTTTTTTGTTTGAGAGATTTAATTTAGCCCTCTTGTCTCTGCTGGTTCCTGATTGCTTTTTCCTTCCTTTTTAATTTTTTTTAACCAATTCAACTTATACTCAAACTCTGCAATCAACAATTTTGCCCTTTTTAGAATATTTATCCTTATGAAATGGCATTTTTTAATTCAAATAATTTTCAAGTATTTTTTATAGGACTTTCAATATCATTTTTTATTCAGCCTATTACTTTTCTTTTAAGCATCTGGATCATGAACAATTGCTTGTCCTTTCAACAATACATGTGGCTTAATATTCATTCAGTCTTAATAAACAAGTTGCAAACAAGATTTTAAACTAAATCTGCTCACTTTTAGCTTCTGTTTTAACTTTTAGATGTTTTGGTAGTACTAATTTAGAAAGAAAAAAATTAACAATTAACCTGCCCATCGTAAATACTCGTACCTACATGTATATGAACAGTTCTTTTCACTATTTCTTACAAACAGTATACTAAATCTGTTAACTTTTAGCCTCAAGTTTAACTTTGAGCTATTTAGAAGGAAAAAATCGTTCTGATGTTGTGGTGTGTTAACATCTAACGAAGATGGGCATTATGAAAATTTGATCAGAGAATGACTTTTATTGATGAAGCTTTTCTCTCTATTCTTTATATTTTTATCACATGTTTCATGAGAAGTGAAATGTGTTGGAAATATGCAATAGATTGAGAAAGTTAAAAGGATGGCCTAATTTGTAGTTCTTAAAAGAACTGTTTGTATACCTTTTTTGAAAATTGGAGATAATTTTTCTTCATTTATCCTCCTCCTCCTGCTCCTTCTGCTTTACTCCTTTTATTCCTTTTACTCATTACACTGATGATGTTTTCTTCAAAAGCAGGAACGAAATGGTAGATCAAGAGCCATTTGGTGATAAAGCTCTTTGCATTATCATCTTCTTGACCAAATGGCATGAACACATATATATAAATATCATCCATATCTCTTTGTCAGTAGTAAGTGAGCTAATGCAAGCACAGATGCTGTTAAATGATGTCACTGGCTGGTGAGCACATTCTTAATGAGAGCTGAAAAGCTGTTTACTGTTTGCTGTGCAGGTGGTGTGTTGGAATGCATCTAGGGCATCTGCTGGTGTGTGACACTGCTGCCACGCCCCCTTGTTCCCTACCTTGGGGTGCAGAGTTCCCCCTCCTTAAAACCAGATTAACCATGCTTTGCATCTGCTGGTCTTTCATAATGCTAGAGTCACCCTAATCCAACGGCATCAGGGTCCCGAACCCCCTTTTAAATGACTTCTCCATCACCATGCTGTGTTCGAATGTATCTAGGGCATGTGCTGGTGTGTTACAATGCTGCCACGCTCCCCTGATACCAGGGGCGCAGAATTACCCCTCCTTAAAACCAGCTTAACTATGGTTTGCATCTGTTTGTCTAATCAAAAGACAATTTTGTCCCAGACTGGAAATTACCGGCTAAATTTCGATGATTTACATATGCTGGACTTTCATAATGGGAGAGTCACCCTAATCCAGAGGTACCAGGGTCCCAAACTTGCCCCCCCCCCTACTTGAAATGACTACTCCATCGCCATGCCTCATACCTCCATCCTCTAATTAACCCCTGCTTTAATGATTGGCATAATTTTCATGCTTTACATTTGCTAATCTTTTATAATTCTAGAGTTGCCCTTTGCATGTAGTCTTTAAGGCTTGTCCCCATCCCTTCACCCATTGACTACTGGAACTGGGTGCGGAATTACCCCTCCTTAAATTAGTTTATTTTTCATGTTCTGTATATATTCTCATATTTCATAATGCTTTAGTCTCCCTGATCTACAAGTGAGGGCTGTAAACTTGCCCCACTCATTGAGTCATCATTCCATATTGCACCCTCATCATGGGCAGAGTCGTTACCACCCTGCCCCCCTCCCCCCCCCCTTCCCTCATAAGCCATACTTCTGGCTTAGCTCTAGCAGCCTTTGAAAAATAATAGGACTTTAAAAAAAAGTTTTTCTCCTAAATTCTGCGAAAAGTGGAGAAGTTACTTCACGCGGGAAAGTCCATTATTGCAGAAGCGTGATCATACATCCGTACTAAACAAAAATAGCCAAGGCATCTGTCTTTTGTATAGATTTGACATTTTTTTCCTATGCCTTTTTGTCATATCAGAGCCACAATCAAAGATGCGGAAAGTAGTTGGATAAAAGCCGATTGTTTCAGGTGCGTGTCCATCTCAGCCAATCCAAAGGAATTCGCCAGGCATCTGCCCAGCTTAAATAAATATAGCCACATAAAGCTTCTGACAAATACACCTAATAATGAGCGTCAAATATTCCATTTATCCCGGCAGATGACATCGTTGTATCTTTGGTTCTTTTGTTTAATAGATGCGACACGAGCTGAAAGATACAAACAATGAATTCCGATGAATGGGACTTTTGTGACGAAAGCGGTACTCGCGTGCCCCTCATCCGTCTGTTCGCCCAGCCGTGAGATTTGCCCTCTGTCTAAAGGAATTTTTCCAGGCATCAGTAGACAACAATAGAGCTACAAAGCCTCCAATTATATTTGGTGAGTTTTATCATAATTATAGATAATCTTTAGCATAAGAGAGTGCTGGCCCCTTAACCCTGCTTTAGCAGTAGGTGTCTGATCCTGGTTTAGCTTTTTAATTCTCCTCCCCTTTTTATTCATTTTCAAGGGTTTCTTTCCACAGCAAATATGTAATTTTTAATTCTCCTCCTTTTTTCATTGTCAAATGTTCCTTTTAAAGCATCTACAAGAAACTGTAAAAGCATCTTTTGTGATTTTGAGATTTGTCATGATTGTAGATTCTGTCAAGAGGGGGTTAAGGGCTGCCCCGTTTTGTTTGAAAGATAATGTTTAGCCCCCTGCTGGTTCCTGATTGCTTTTTCCTTCCTTTTTAAATTTGTTAAACCAATTCAACTATACTCAAACTCTGCAATCAAAAATTTTACCCTTTTTAGAATATTTATCCTTATGAAATGACATTTTTAATTCAAATAATTTTCAAGTATTTTTATAGGACTTTTAATATCATTTTGTATTTAGCCTATTACTTTTCTTTTAAGTATCTGTGTCATGAACAATTGCTTGTCCTTTTAACACTATGTAGCTTAAAGATACATTCAGTCTTAATAAACAAGTAGCAAACAACATTTTAAAACTAAACATTCTTACCTTCAGCTTTAGGTTTAACTTTTAGATGTTTTTTAAAGTATTTATTAGGTCTTTAGAAAGAAAAACACATCCACCTGCCCATCGTAAATACTTGCACCTATATGAACAGGTCTTTTCATTATTTCTTTCAAACAATATATACTAAATCTGTTAACTTTTATCCTCAAGTTTAACTTTTAAATATTTAGAAGGATAATATTGTTCTGATGATATAGTGTGTTAATATCTTAAGAAGATGGGCATTCTAAAAATTTGATCAGAGAATGACTTTTATTGATGAGACTTTTCCCTTTATTCTCTATACTTTTATCACATGTTTCATTAGTGAAATATGTTGGAAATATGCAATAAATTGAGAAAGTTTTAAGGACTGCCTAGTTTGTAGTTCTGAAAAGAACTGTTTGTATACCTTTTCTAAAATTTGGATATAATATTTTCTTCATCCTTCTCCTGCTATACTCCTTTTATTCCTTTTCGTCATAACACTGTTGCTTCTTTATTCAAAATTAAGAACAAAATAGCAAATTGAGAGCCAATTTTGTTGACAAATCTCGTTGTTTCATCCTCTTGACTAAACTCCATGTACGCATAAATAGACATCATCCATATCTCTTTGTTGGTAGAAGTTGGGCTAATGCAAGCACAGATGCCATAAAATGATGTCACTCACTGGTGAACACGTTCTTGATGAGAACTGAAAAGCTGTTTACTGTTTGCTGTGCAGATGGTGTGTAGGAATGCGTATAGGGCATGTGCTGGTGTGTTACAATGCTGCCACGCCCCCTTGGTCCCCATCAAGGGGTGTGGAATTACCCCTCCTTGAAACCAGATTAACTGTGCTTTGCATCTGCTGGTCTATCATATTGCTAGAGTCACCCTAATCCAGTGGCATCAGGGTCCCGAACCCCCTTTTAAATGACTTCTCCATCACAATGCTGTGTTGGAATGTATCTAGGGCATGTGCTGGTGTGTAACAATGCTGCCACGCCCCCTTGTTCCTTCCAAGGGGTGCAGAGTTACCCCTCCTTGAAACCAGATTAACCATGCTTTGCATCTGCTGGTCTTTCATAATGCAAGAGTCACCCTAATCCAACGGCAACAGGGTCCCGAACCTTCTTTTAAAGGACTTCTCCATCACCATGCTGTGTTGGAATCTGTCTAGGGCATGTGCTGGTGTGTAACAATGCTGCCACGCCCCTCTGATACCAGGGGTGCAGAATTACCCCTCCTTAAAACCAGATTAACCATGCTTTGCATCTGCTGGTCTTTCACAATGCTATAGTCACCCTAATTCAACGGCATCAGGGTCCCGAACCCCCTTTTAAATGACTACTCCATCACCATGCCGTGATGGAATCTGTCTAGGGCATGTGTTGGTGTGTTACAATGCTGCCACGCCCCCTTGGTCCCTACCTAGGGGTGCTGAGTTACCCCTCCTTAAAACCAGCTTAACCATGCTTTGCATCTGCTGGTTTTTCATAATGCAAGAGTCACCAGCAGGGTCCCAAACTCCCCCTTTAAATGAATACTCCATCGTCATGCTGCGTTGGAATCTGTCTTGGGCATCTGGTGCTGGTGTGTTACAATGATGCCACACCCCCATGACTTTAGTAACAAAGCTGTTTGTACTCTATGAACAACTAGTGACCCTTTCTTCAGTGCGATTCTGCACCAGGGTTTATCATTGAGTGGGAGAAAGGGTCACCAGTGGTTGGTAGATTCGTACATAGATCTACATACAGCTTTATGAAACACAACCCTAGTTGTGGTTCTAGTCTACCCATCCAGACTAAATTATTCTCAGTTGTAGGCAGTACTAAATGTGAATTAATAATGAAGCAGAATGTGACTTTGACCCAGGGGTACAAACTTGCCCCTCCAACACCAAACTTTTGTTCTACGTGTATGACAATACTGCCTCCGTTCCTGCTAAGGGGCGCAACTTTGCCCCCCTAGATTCAATAAACCACCAGTCCGAGTCCACAATCGTGTTTATCAAAATCTTATCCAAATTCATCCAGCATCGCGGCATCTGCTTCCTCTGACGATGATAAAAGATAAATATGTAGGGAGATGCAGACAGAAAGAGAGAAAGAGATAGAGAGAGAGAAAGAGAGAGAGAGAGCAAGAGAGGAGAGAGAAATATAAACAGAAAGAGAAAGAGAGATAGGAGACAGAGAAAGAGAGAGAGAGAAAGAAGGAGAGGGAGAGAGAAGGAGGGAGAGAAAGATAGATAGATAAACGTATATAGAGAGGAGAGGGAGAGAGAGAAGGAGAGAAAAGGAGAGAAAGAAACAGAGAGAATGAGATTGCAAAAAGATCAAGGCATTATGCTCATTTGGACAAACAATACGTATCTCTCCAAAGAGTTGGAAAATCGCCACCATTGTCCTAATTTATAGTGGTGGCACGCGCCGTCACTCGGGCCATCACTATCATTATGCAAATACTTTGCCTTTTTTTGAAGGTTTTTATGACACAAAAAACAAGCGGATGATTGCTCGTGCTGGGCGTGTTCATCAGAATTAAGACCGGGGAAGCGGGGGGGACGAATGTCACCTGCTTTTATCTAACTTTGCCGATTGTTGTCATACAATCGTGCAAAGTGCTTTTGTGAGGGTCGTTTTGAGATATCGGAAAGGGGTCATGCAAAGTTTGTGTCAAGAACAAGAGATTTTATGGCAAATTTTTGTGTAAATAGAAGCAGAGTTATTTTGAGAGATCTTTATAGATGAAGGAATTTTGTCCTCAGAGTTTACTTTTTAAATTGGGTTTGTATGATTTTCATTACTTTGTGATTTGTGAAAAAGAGACTGACTGGTATAGAGAGACAAGCAGACAGAGATAAAGAGAAAGAAAAAGAACGAGAGAACGGGTGAGATAAGAGAGACAATGTGTGGGTGGATGAAGAATTGATATTGTACAGAAAATGTCAAAAGTTTAGCTTTTTCTTTTTATTCAAACTTTATTTTCCATACATAATGTGTATGATTTGTAGCTCTTTGTGAGGGAAATAGGGATAATGGAGGGTGGGTGGGGTGGAGAATCTAAACACTAATATTATAGTATGAAGGAAAAAATTCACAAAACCTGTCAAAAATTGTTAACATTTTTTTCTACAATTCTTCCAATGACAAAAGGATCCAGATCAAATTTACATTGATGGAACATTTTTTTTACATTGTCATGTCTCCCAAGATCAAAGCAACCGTAAATCTTTAAAAAAATATGTATAAGATTTCGCAGACAGATGATAAATAGATATGAATGTGATTTAAGACTATGAAAGGGGAGATGTTGCATTATAAGACATATTTATTTATTTTGAACCATTCATGTCAAATGAAAGCTGTAATAACAAGGCAAAAAATGCTTCTTTTCTTTGTGTGAATGAAGATGTTCATTTTGCTTCTTATGAAAGGAGTTATTCATATTTCTTCTTTGATAGGTCAAATTTACTTCTATCAAATCATTCATGTTATGATGAAAGCTAGATTATGCTGCAGAAAAGGTTTGCAGAAAACTGTATTTATTTGTGTAAAAGAAGATGACCTTATTTCAATTCATGATATGACAAATTTACTTCAGTTTTATCATTCATGTTATGATAAAAGCTAGATAGGGTGGTATAAACTGAAAGTTTTATATCATACTTGTTTTTCATTTTGTAAAAGATGATGACGTAAGATAGTTATATTTTCTTTTCATGATCATCATACAAATTTACTTCTATCAAATCAGTCATGTGGTAGTAAAATATAGAAAGTCATCAAAAATTCACAAAGAACCTCTCCATGTATGATATAGGAGCAAGAAAGTTAAGCAAAGAGTGAAGTTATTTTCATTTCGTCATGGAGGTTCCGAAACAAAGTGTTGGAATGCATCCAGGGGTATGGAAATTGAAGCCGAATAAGTCTTATAATCTCCACTTTTTATCCCTAATTTTCACCCTTCATATATCTCATCATCCCCTCTATTGTTCGAAAGGGGCATCTGCTTGCTCCCAAAGGGTGCACGCTTGCCCTCAAAGGGTGCACGCTCGCCCCCTCTTCCTCCATTGTCACCTACTTATAACAATGTACGAGGTCAGATACGACAATGGAGGTTATTCTACATATACAGATTTTTGTCAGTCAACTTGGATAAAAGAATGTCTCCCAAGACCTGTGTAAGATATACAACAATGTCTTCCAGACTTGAGCTCAACATTTTAATATTTATGCTTCATTTGTCATGTTCAGAGAGTCGTTAAAACTAGTCTCTTTCAAGACTAGTTGCTGCAATTATTCTCACTTTTTCAAGTTTCAGTCTGCGCTCCCAGACTAGACACCTATTATCATCAAGACACAACTCAACACCATCCACTATTATCTATCGGCACGTGTCATTTGCTACCGGAGTCCATTAAACCGGGGGGTTACGCCCACTTTATCACATTTCGTAAATGGGCCATGATTGCAAAAGGGATGTTTAATCTTGCTCATCTATGTCCAAATTTCCAAAGTAAATTCCGCCACCGTTGACTTAACCTCTTTCATCCAAGCGATCCAGCTGACGTTTTCGTTGTTTGACTCACGAAAATCGTCATTTTCAAAGTAAACAAACCTGATGATGCAGTAATTCTTCGCCGCTTCGGTGTCACTTCTGAAGCAAATGTTTTTGTTTAGGAAAAATTTTTCTCCGTTGTTGGATCATCTCATCGATGAAAGCCAATATATAGTTCTTCATTCGCTGCCGAGTTGCATAGCAGCTGTAAAAAAAAAAAATTTCCTTGTTTTTCTTCGGTTGAGAAATTTAGAGAGTTCGAGGAAATTTCTATTAATTAATTAGATTGATTAGTTTTGATGCGCTTTGATTATTATGAACAGGCGCTCTGTTTTTGTTATTTCAGAAAAGCTTTGTTGATATTTAGATGAACTTTTAAGCAGCCTAATGTAAATTTCTGTTAATTTCTAAATATGACTGAAATTATTTTGAGGTCAAATAATAGTTCATTTGAGATGAAGAGAACAGAATGATGATATAAAAGTGACTAATTATGTATTATATCAAATGTATCTTTGTTATGAAACCATGGGCTGCAACGTAAAGAAATTCTAATACTTCACAGTAAACAATTATATCTTTTTGGTTTGCGACTGCCCAATCAGAAGGCCCTTTTGTCAAGATCTCAAAGATTAAAGAAAAACTATACCATTGATTGTTTGGCAGATATGTTTTTAAATATTAGAATCGGATACCAAATCACTTATGTGAAACAAACATCTGCAATTCTAAGAAAAGTAACAAAAGGAATATACATTTTTTAAAAGGAAGTTCACGCTATTTCATTGCTCGCATAGCAGATATCTTTTCAAGTATTTGGATAGAGTACATCGCATGTACATCATGCGAAACAAGCATCTGCAATTCTACAAAAGTAACAAAAGGAATATATAATTTTAAAAAAGATGTTCACTCTTTGTCATTACTTCCATAGAAGATATCTTTTCAAGTATTTAGATTAGGTATGTCTCATACATGATGCGAAACATGCATCTGCAATTCTAAAAAAAGCAACAAAAGTAATGTACAATTTAAAAAAATGTTCACTCGATGTCCTTGCTTGGGGAGTAAATATCTTTTTCAAGTATTTGGATAGGGTACATTGCATCTACAACGAGCATCCAAAATTCTAAGAATAGTATCAATGGATGTTAAAAATTTTATATTGAAGCATGAAACATTTCTTAACATCTGCCAAGGGACAATCTAGACTCAAGGTCTTGTGCGCATTGTCATTACTTTGTTTTATTTCTTTGTTTGTTCTCATTGTTTTATTTTGAACAATTGAAAATTATTTTGCGTGAAATATTTCTACAATGATCCCTTTCCACAAACTCAAGTTTTATCTTATGAAACAATGCTTTTAAAAAGAGAGACTCTGTTTTGTTTCTGTTTTGTTTCAATGAATGATATTGTGTACTCGCAAAAGGCTGAGGCACTAATACTGAGCAGAAGGAAAGGAGGACTGGCACAAAGTAAACAATTTTATTCAAGTAATCACAATAGCTTCGCGATCACCAAG
>BQKZ01005419.1:16684-27309 GCA_036244855.1 Temnopleurus reevesii | reverse complement strand
GGGGGGGGGGGGGGGGGGGGGGGGTGGCATATCGCTGTAAGAAACCCTGAAGAAAAGGTCTTATGTTTATGTACCTATGAAATTGTAATTCCACCTCTTACAAGCCTCTAATCCACTAATCCCTTTTCATTAATCCAACAAATTCCTTAATCCTAATCCTATGTTTTCACTTGGTCCTAACAAATCAATATGATGCTCTCTTCAAAAAACTTTTAACAGTTCATTATGAACACATTATTACCACCAGTATTTAAACAAGATTACAAACGGGCCTTTAAAGCTCTCTAGCAAACCACATTGGTTTCATGCATCCTTAACCCTTTGGATGTGACGAGCTCCTATGGGAGCTGAGCTAAGTATTCATTTTATAATACAAAAATGAGGTTGGCTCTTCACATGTCAAATTGGGAGTCTCATTTAACAATTCCGAAAACAAAACTTATGTCCTCAGAAAGAGGAAGATTGACCTTTCTTTAAAAAATCCTTTAAAAATTATAGAAATACAAGATAAGATGTAATAAGCCCTCAAATTGATTGAGGTTACCAAAATATTGAAATTGGGCTATATGCACGAGTCACTGGAGGGTGATAGCAGAGCATTGGCAGCACTCTACGGGTTAAAGATGACACGAAAGCTCAAAAAGTCTTCCTAAAACATTCCATAATCAATAATGATCAATAGGCATGCAGCTAAACTTCAGAGAAGGTTATTTTAGTTGTAAAGCTTTCTTACAAAGTATGCTTTTTGCAAAACTTAGGTAGAATTCTAGCTGTAAAACTTACTTCGGAAGAATTTTAGTTATAAAAGTTATTTTGGAAGAATCTTAGTTGTAAAACTTATTTTGGAAGAATCTTAGATGTAAAACTTATTTTGGAAGAATCTTAGATGTAAAACTTATTTTGGAAGAATCTTAGTTGTAAAACTTACCTATGAGGAGTTTTAGTTGAATTTAGACTAAAAAGATAAGATTAGATTACAAAAAAATTAAATCTTTTTTTGATCAAGGATTCAGTTTTCTGAGAGACGACAGAAGTTTATCAACCAAATATTCAATAAACTGTATACACATGTTAGCAAAAATCTGGCTAAGTGTTTTAAAAGGATCATATATTTGTAAATTCGATTTGGTTTTCAATATTTTTGACTAGGGAACGGAAATATGATCTTGATATACTTGGAACATATTTCTTTTATTTTTGTCCTGATTAAGATATCTAATGTCTTTTGATGTGAATAGAAGCTCTTGATTAAAATATTCTAATCTTAGGTGAAAAGAGAACACAAATAGTAAGATGGAAACAATTAACCCTGGTAGCATCAGAATTTTGTTGATGAAACTCAAATGGAAACCTTTCATTTGTTAAACCAGCATTTAAGGTTTTTGTGGTGAAGAACAAAAATCAATATACCAGTTGGAAAACTTTCACAAACTGTTAGGAAACTCTTCAATTCTTCTTCACAAGATTAGTGGCATTAAGGGATTACATGTGGAAGTTTAAGAATGGTTTTGAAGAATGAGTAGACTTTGTAATTGTCAATCATGAATTTGATCTAGGAAAGGCTGTGGAGTGTGTAATCAATCGATAAAAGAGTGAAGTGGATAAAAGCGGAAGAAACTAGTTTCAAGTTTTGTTCAGATTAAGGGATTACTCTGAAGTAGAAATAAATTCCTATTCAAGAACTGTAAGGATGGCCAATTGAGTAATTTGTGGTGAAGGTGGCGGTTTCCTATATTTGAGCAATCAATGAAACGATAGGTAGATCCGTGGGAAACTGCACAAACTTAAAGAACATTTTCATATTTTTCTTCATTTATTCTTTTTTTTCATTTAGTGTTCAATTTTTACAGTGAGAAAAAGAAAATTATTTGACCATGTGTGTTTTTTAAAGAGTTGCTTGTGGAAGCATGATGGTGTAGTGGTTCTGACTCTCATGATGCTAATTTCGTTCAGCAAGTAATATATCAACATTGTGCTGCACTCGACCCAGGTGGGGTTAATGGGTACCTGGTAGGAATTTTTCCTTGAAATGCAGCACGCTACCTCCAGCTGCACTGCTAAAGCCAGGGTAGTTATGCTACATAGTAGAATTATTCATTCTTATTGATACAGCAAACTAAACACATTTATATGTAAGCGACGAAATAAGATCTCATTTGAATAATTGTTTTATAAAAAAAGAAGGGCATTTTATGTAGCATGTCATCAGTAACAAGAAGTAAACAATTAGAGATCAAATTAAACAATTTAATTGGATTATTCAGCGCTGACTAATTGTCGCTGGTCACAAATTTCATGTTACGTCCTCCTGCTCTTATATTGACTGGCTAAGTTTAGAATGAGCTCAAATCTTTACTAAAGGCAAATTGATAGATGGGATTTTCAATAACTGAATCATGAAACTTCCAGAAAAAGTTTTTTTCTGATATTTGAATTTGATAGACTGATCTAGAGTAGATGTAGACACACTTTCTTTACATTTATTACAACCTGACCTATGTTTTGGCTACCTGTCTATAGTGGCCACCTTCATTGCATTCTTCCATATAGAATATAGGATCCATATATCCTGTCTATAGAGGTCATCTTTTGCGTGGATGTCATTTCCTTTTCCCTTTAAACAGTGGAGGGGCTGTGTTGTAGTGGTTTTTACTCTCGCCTTTCAACCAGAAGATCGTAGGTTCGAATCCAACCCATATGGAAAACTTTGGTGCGATTTCGTGCATAAAATGGGAAGTCCATAGCGAGCGGTCTCGCGGACGGTATGTGGAGAGCAAACGTAAATAGTCTGAGTGCTCAGACCGTTTGCTATCTGTGTGGCAATTCGCGCATCGCTTAATGGATAATCTTCAATCAGAGACAACAATAATTGTAAAGTGAAGATCAGGATGAGATATAATTCACAATTAGAATAGTCTCTTATCGGAATATCTAAATTATGCACTAACAGTATGCGCAGAACAAACATTGCAAACCCGAATATAGCCTGTGTCTCTAGACTATCGAGCGTGGCAGAACGGTCAAACTACGAGATTTTCACATGAAAATGAAAGGGTTGTTCTGAATGGATTACAAAAAGGCAACCTGTTCCTCTGCACCAATCAAAGTAATTCTTACATCAGTGCTAAATGGATAGCTATATTTTATTTTAGACACCGAATGAGTGAAGAAGATCATTGCATTTTTATCCTACGCTAGTCTAAATGCGAGCCGTAGTGAAAGGAGTGAGCGAAAAGTCGTCATTCTCCAAAGAAAACGCCTCCTAAGACGGTTTTCATCGCATATTTGAACCGGAAAAGGCAACCTGTTCCCGAACTAATGTAACAATTTGAAATAAACCACTGTGTAGAGAATGTATTACACATTAAATTGAGGGCCGAATGAGATAAAAACACGGAGTAAATCAAAAGTTATTCTGGATTGTAGTGGCTAGACTACCTCATATCATCGCATGTGGAAGCAAAATCACGTAGTAAACAGTGCCGCGTTTCACGGCTCGAGCTGATGCACTAAAGTTTTCCATATGATGGTGTTAATTTCCTTCAGCAAGCAATTCATTCACATTGTGCTGCATTCAACCCTGGTGACATGAATGAGTATCTATTCCTTGAAATGCCAATTGTGCTAGTGTACACCGGGCTAAAGCCAGGGTAAAAATAATTCCAAGCGCCTTGAGCACTCAGCTGAGTGGATACATGTACCTGCACTATGTACATTGTATTATTTATCATTACCAGAAAGTGCATTATATGCTGGAGATTCAAAGTTCTATATTTTGGGGAATGATGTGATGGGAGCGTCGTGGTGTAGTGGTTCGGACTCTCGCCTCTTAACTAGAGGGTCAGGGGTTCGAATCTCTCCCAGGGCGTTAATTTCCTTCAGCAAGAAATTTACCCATAGTGTGCTGCACTCAACCCAGGTGAGGTGAATGGGTGCCTGGCAGGAATNAAACTTTCAGAAACTGTTAGGAAACTCTTCAATTCTTCTTTATAAGATTAGTGGAATTAAAGGATTACATGTTGAGGTTTTAGGTAAGGTTTTGAAGAATGAGTAGACTTTGTAATTGTCAATCTTGAATTTGATCTAGGAAAGGCTTCAGAGGTGCGTAATTGATCGATAAAACAGTGAAGTGGATGAAAGCGGAAGAAACTAGTTTCAAGTTTTGTTCAGATTAAGGGATTACTCTATAAATTCTTATTCAAGAACTGTAAGGATCTTCACTTGAGTATATTGTGGTGAAGGTGGTGGTTTTCTACTGTTTGAGCAATCGACGTAACAACAAGTAGACCCGTGGGAAGATCTGCACAAACTTTAAGAATATTTTCATATTTATCACATCATTTTGTTTTATTCATTCCTTAATCTTTATCTTTTATTTAGCATTTCATTTGTATTGTGAGAAAAAGAAGGTAATTTGACTGTGTGTAAGATGTTGTGTTACATTTCACTCTATATTTAGATTTACTAAGGCAGCAAATCAAATACATGTTCATCTGAGCTACAAAATATGAACTCATTTAAGAAATTGTTTTATCAAAACTATATCAGGGCCCTGTAACATGAAAGTTTGCAATTCTTCGCTGTTAACAATTAGAACATTAGTTACATGCGCATTTTGTATAGTACAGTGGCCATTAACCAATCTGATGTAGCGATTACTTATAAACGTTTATGTTATGGGGCCAGTGACAAGAAGTAATTCTCCAACAATTACTATAGCAACAGTCAGAGATAGTACTTTTCATCCAATCAAATTCAAAGATTTAATTGAATTAGTCAGCAAATGTCCTCCTGATCTCACATTGACTTTTCTTTGGAGTGAGTTCTAATCTTTGCAAGAGGCATATAATTGGTTAATGGGATTTTGAATAACTCAAACATGAAACTTCCAGAGAATGTCATTTTTTAACTCTAGAGTGTGATCTAGGGTAGATGTAGACTCACTTTCTTCACATTAACAACCAGAATGTCAGATACAGAGAACCTGAATAATTATACTGATCACCTTTCTACAGAAGCTGACTTTTATTTTCCCTGTCGCATTTTAAACTGCATTAGGGTATATGTGATCGGGTATGCCTTATATTGGGGTACTATTATATCCCAATGTTCCACGTTATATACCGCAATATTTTGTCCAATTTTAAATAATGCGTTTATGCATTTGGATATTTGGGTCACCCATGAATTTGAATACCATAAAATGGTTGCAACGAATGAGCAACGTAATGGTTTTCTAAGGTGTCATGTAACACCACATCATTTAATCATCACACCATCATTTTCATTTTCTGAAAGAAAGGTGATCAAGAAAACACCAACAAATCTAGAGGCATATTCACCATTGTAAAGAGCTTAAAAAGTACATAAATGGTTCAACAAAATTGTGAATTTTCATGTGGTAACCCAATGTATCAAAGAGTGCATCAAGGACTGGTGATTTGAGGTTCTGTATTCATAGTATGGGAACATGTGAGGCCTGAAACAGCTGATTGCATTGTCTCTTCCCCCTTCAATCTACAAAAAAGAATAATCTTAAATTGTATTGATTACCAGCTAACTCTAGATAACTGTTTCCTAATCTATTGAGTTTAAACATTTTATAGAACACCTATGTAATCTTAATCTTAATCCCTTTTTAATCCCTTCAAGTTGGATAAAAACACAAATCATATATCTTGGCAGTAAATTCTGATCAGGAAACTTGTGGTCTGAGTGACAATGAAAATGTCAGATCTTTTAAGAAGATTGTGAAACATAGGGAATTCTTGAATAAGGGGTTGTTAGCAAACTTGGAAAGAGCTGTCAATGTCCCTAATTGTGTGAAATTCATGATCACGTAAACATGTTTTCATGTAATCCATGGAAATTGTTGGTTTGGAGATGATCATAAAGTTAGGCTTGGACTCATTTGGCTGGGCTAACAAGTTCAAAATAAATTGCAGGTCACATTAAGCAAATTTGATGTATAGATTCATAATAATTGTTACAGAGTACTCACCAGAGGAAAAATATTGCATTGTTTTGAAGATTAAGGCAACTGCAAACTATGGCTAGGTAAGCAAATTTTGTCGGATTCCTATATTCATTAGTTAACATCCCAGTCATCATCATGCAAATTCAGCCCATTTGTTTTTTTTTAAGGGAGCATGGTTGGAGCTTTAATCCCCCATGAGAACATATCTCTTCAGAAATCCTTCATTTCCTAATGTCCTTTAAATTCATAGGTAAGCCATGGCAGTAATATGTGCTGGAAAAGCACTGAGATTACTGATTTACAGAAGGTGCAGGAAGAGGAAAATCACATTTAATGATTTGATGATTTCAAAAGTTGCACTGCCTCTTTACACACAGAGAAATGGGCTATACCGTCATTTTGGTGAAACTATCTATCTATCCATCTTTCTCTCTCTCTCTCTCTCTCTATCTATCTATCTATCTATCTATCTATCTATCTATCTATCTATCTACCTATCCATCTCTCTCTCTTTCTCTCTCTCTCTCTCTCTCTCTCTCTCTCTCTCTCTCTATCTATCTATCTATCTATCTTTCCATCTATCTATCTATCTATCTATCTATCTAGCCTATTTCACCCATTGCTGAAGGAAGGCATCTACATAAATTTTCCATCTCTTTCAATCTTGTGCCAGTCTTATCCATGTGACAATGCCTTGTTCCTTGAGATCGTCCATCCATCAATAGGCGGGTTTACTAATAGATGCAAACTTTATGCATACCTCTAACACAAAGGTTGTTCTTGACAACTCGAAAGCTTGCCCGAGGCTTGCCCGTCATAGCAACAAGTAATGTATGCAAACTGGATTCCAATTATTGTAGTTTTATTGTTATCAACCGATCTATGAAATACCATTTAACTAAGTTAAACGCACATAAATTTGAATATATAAGTAAACCCGCCTATTGATGAAAAACCCCTACATTTTGAGAAGAGTACAAGATAATGATGTTTAATTTGAATCAGTAAGTCTTATTCATAGCCCAATTGATTCAAGGGCAGGGATGATAATTTGATGAGTGCTCATCCATTGAACACTTCAATCTTTTTTCTTTTTTTTTGCAGTAAATACCCAACACATTCTTTAATGAGCTAGTTTGTATTTGGATTAATGAAAAAGTTGATTGCTTCAACTGCTAAACTCTGTAGGCCTAAAGATTAAAGGGATTAGTGGATTAGCACATGGATTAAGTTATCCAACTGTGTACCCTTTTATGGAAGAAAAACAAACTGAAAAAGGCCAAAGCCCAAAACATTTTCAAATATCTATCCAGCCTTTTATATCATTATAATGACTTGTGTTGGTGGATTACACTGTACAGATTAGTTTATAGTCCTGTTTGGAACTACACAGATTAGTATTGTAATTAAGTGTTTTTGTTTAGTTCATTTGTTTAGTAATCAAATTGGTAAATATTTTCAGATTTGCAAGCACACATTTGTCCTGTCTTATAGGCTGCAAGATCAAAATGCTGTTAATTTGACTTTGAAGTTCTTCTGCGACATTGTCAAACAGATTTTCCCAAAACTTGGTATTCCCTTTTTACATTTTTAAAATTATTCAACCATTGTATCTTCTGTATAAGACAAAAACAAATAATCTCCCAGCCTTCAGCCAAGTTTAAAAGATCATCCATGACTTTGGAATAATCAACAAAAAGCTCTCTTATGTTTCTATTTACCCTACTTTAAGGTGCAAACACCAAAAGTCAAATGCACTATATACAGCCAACGTCAACATCTATTTTTAACAGAACAATCATCTTAAAGGACTCTCAAGCAATTTGGTTAAAGTTTTGAACATGATATAAACTATTTCCGAAAAGTTAACTAGAACGCAGACAATAGGTCCGTATACCGTGTATTCAACTGTGCGGACACAACTATGACAAGCCGGTACCTAATTCAATAGCATTACAAAGGAGCATTGAATTTGCGTTCGACTTAACTTTTCGAAAATACTTTATTTTGTGTTTTTTATTCTTTACTTCGTCTTTTGGTAAAACAAGTAAGTACTTATCATCTGACATTGAGTCACAAAAAAAGACATACTTTAAACTGTCAACATTGGAGCAGCTGTTTTGGAGTATTTGATCGGAGATAATCAAACATCTTTAATGATGCTAATTGATGTTGTACTTGACTTGCAAGAGAAGGGGTCACACTCGGAGACAAAACTTAAGGCCTTAGAAACTAATAATAATACTAATAATAATAATTATATAGCATTCAAACACGCCATCTCTCTAGTCACCTATTCAGAGACACAAGACAACTCATCTAATATTATTACCTGGCCATAGTAATAGCTGCCAAGTGGGCACCATTTGCATTTAAAGGAATAAATTCCTGCTGGTTCCCATTTACATCACCTGGGTTGAGTGCAGCACAGAGTGGATGAATTTTTGCTAAAGGAAATTATGACAGTCCTCTGGGGATTTAAACTTCAAGTTTTACTCAGTATAAATGTTTGTAGTTTGCATAACTACAATGAAACCTTAAGGTTTCAGAAGCTATGACAGCCCCAAGGGATTTAAACTCCAAGTTTTACTCAGTATAGAAGCTCGTAGTCTTGGGAACTATGATGAAACCTTCAGGTTTGAAACCACTTAGATCCAAAATATTAAGGTTTCAGAAACTACGACAGTCCCCTAAGGATTTTAGCTTCAAGTTTTACTCAGTGTGGAAGTTCGTAGTTTTGGGAACTATGATGAAACCTTGAGGTTTGAAACCACAACCAAACTACAAGATATCTTATGGTTTGGTTAAAGTTTTGTCAAGGTCAGGAAAATGCCTCACAGAGTGTCAGGTGTGAATGGAGTTTTGTCAAAGTTTCATCCGTAAACTACAACATCCCCTAGAGCACGCTTGTAGCTTCAAGGGACCTCTTTCGGCCGCCACTTACGTACAGCATGCACATAAAGGCTTCCATTATACAACAAACAGGATCTTTAATGAATTATGGTGTGTGTGCGAGTTATCGCCAGGTCACCAAAGTATAATTTCACTAACTTGAAGTGTCATCAACTCCATCTGAGTATGAATCCCATCAAAGTTTGGTCATGGTTTAAAGGATTCATTTTCATGATCGTAGTAAGAGAAACGTAAGTTTTTGGATGAGTGTAGACATGGCTTATGTTTGCCAAGGTCCAGCATATTCTATTGCTCTTTGCCTTCAAATATAAACATTGACCTTAAACTCTTTGTATAAACTTTGTTCAGTTGTTTAACTATGAGCAGATAATTGAGATGGATTGAGATGTGTCATACCTATTTTAACGTATCCTAGTCACAGAGACATAGCTGGCAACTTTTACTAATTTTAGTAATCATTAAAAAAAAATCCTCAGATTTTGTCAAGTTTTGTGTTAGCCCAAGTAAAGATTACTAATTTTGGCAACACTAGTACCATGCATTTCAGTGTAAAATATGTAAAGATTACAAATTTGGAACAGGATTGTTACTAATTTCTATTGACTCATGTTGGCAGCTATGCAAAGATATAGATATCGGGTTTTATGGCATTGATTGTTCAAATTTGAATATTCATAAAGTTGAGTTTCATAAAGCTGTGTGTTTCATAAAGCTACACACGACTCTACCAACGACTGATGACGCTTTCCTACCCGTGGCTAATGATTACCTCTTGCACGGAATTGCGCATGAGAAAAGGTCGCCAGCCGTTCAAAGAATCATGCGTAGATGTACAAATATCTTTTATGAAACACAAATCAGGAGAAGAGGGGAGGGTTAGTAGGGAAGGAGAAGGGAGAGATGGAAGGAGAAGATTGGGCGAAAATGACAAAAAAACAGAGAAATGCTCAAGGTGATTTGCATTATTATTACTCTGGCTTTAGCTTGTCACCATGAGGGCTCAAGCATTCCAAGGAATTATTCCTGCCAGATTTATGGTTTTATGGTGTTGATTGTTCAAATTTAAATATTCATATACCGCGGTTGTGTTTCATAAATCTTCCGTATATCTACACACAATTCTACGAACGACTGATGACCCTATCCTGCACTCAATGATTACCTCTGGTGGTGAATCACACATGAGGAAGGGTCACCAGTCGTTCGTAGAATTATGCGTAGATGTACATACATCTTTATGAAACACAAACCAGGAGAAGAATGGAGGGTTAGTAGGGAAGGAGAAGGGAGGGATGGAAGGAGATGATCGAGCAAAAATAACAGAAAAACAGAGAAATGGAGGGCTGTAGGTAGTTTGCAAGCACATACCCTAGACTTTCGGTGTGTGCATGCGCAGATCATGATACAGGGTATGCATATTGTGTTACTACATCACACACATACAGCATTGCTCCTTGGGGAGAGCTTGCAGATACACAATGCATACCCTGTATCACTCTCTGTGTGTGTGCACAACGAAACCCAAGGTTCTGTTCTGGCAGACTAGGCTATGGGAGGGGACGAGAAAAGCTAAGTTATGCAAATCAAAGTGTGCAGAGTGTGGTAGACATAATGTCCCATGCCATTGATACATAAAAGAGGTTTCTTTTTTCTTTTCACAGACCACAATTATTTTCTTAAATGATTCAGGTGGCGTGCAATTGTAACATTGAATTTGTGGTTTGTTGTGATAGGG
>BQKZ01005418.1:6585-18598 GCA_036244855.1 Temnopleurus reevesii | reverse complement strand
GGGGGGGGGGGAGGCCGTGAGATTTTCTTCTAATAGTATTTAAAAGTCTCTTCATGGAATTGCAAATCCCCCCCCCACTTCCTTGACAGATAAAATCATAAGATCATCAACAGTTCTACACCTTGAATTCCACGTATAGAGAGGAGTGAGAAGCTGCACAAAAATCCTCCTTCATTTTTTTTTTAAAAATAAAAAGTAATTTATTCATAAATTTTACACTGATCTTGGGGATGCCGTATAATATGGAAGGGGGGGGGGGTGAATAAGATTTTCTTCGAATATTATTCATAAATCTCTCTGTAAAAATTTCCTTGAAATATTGAATCATAAAATCGGGACCCACAAAATCAACCTCAGCCCTACACCTTGAATTCCATGTATGGAGAATAGTGAGAAACTACACAAAAATCCTCCAGTTCTTCATCTTTTTTCTTCAAAAATACAAAGCAATTTTATTGTAATTTTGATACAGATTTTGGAGATGTCATATATTATGAGGAGGGGGGGGATAATATTTTCATCTTTAGTATTCACAAATCTCTCCGTAGAATTTCCCTAAATGCAACCCCCCACTTCATTGACAGATGAAATCATAAGATCATCCCCAGTCCTACACCTTGAATTCCACGTATGGAGGGGATGAAATTTAATCGCTGACGCAAACTTAAAATTGACATAACCATTCGCTTGTTATGACAGATTGAGATCATCGCGTGATGATGTACGAGCAAAGAGATAAATCCTCTCCGATTTACCTATTTCAGCCGTGTTTGTTTTTCGAAGGTGTCAAAAGTATTTAAGCAAGCTACACCTGGCAAGGACGATCTTAACCCTTCTGCTCTAGTATTTTTTTTTTAGCAATAAGGCCTCCCAAAACTTCTTTGGATGACCAAGAATGACTGCTGTATTCCACTTGTCTATTTATGATTTGAATGAAAATTACTTGTCTGTGACTTTTTTTTTTAATTTGAGTGAAATGCAAAAAAGAGTCAGTCTGTTGAGGGCATCCAGACAAATTTTTTTGCCTAAGGATTTGGAAGAGGGCTTGCTAGAATATCTTTATTCACAAAAAAAATAAGTTTCTTTGGAACTTTTAGATTTTTCTTCAGGGATGAAATTTAGGTGTCACAGGAGATGAAATGTTTTTCTTTTACATTTCTTGTGGGTTTTTTAATCTTGGAAAATCTGAAATTCTGTCAAAAGTATTCAACATTTGCTCATTAGATATTTCTGTTGAAGGCAATCAATATATAGTGTAAGTCAGAAATGTTTGTTTATCTGTCTTCACTTACAAAGCTCAGAACAATATACATGGACCAAGGATCCCACTTGTCCATTTTTTCTGAGATTTTTAGTGATAACGGGTGAGCAAAGAATTTTGACTTGCACTGTACTGTATGTATTTTTCAGAAGAAATTGATGAGATGGTTGCTTGGCGATTGGGAAAAAACAAGCTATTGTGGGGGAAGAACTTGTAAATCAGTTGGAAATCAACATTGAAAAACAGTGTGATGCCATGGCTGACAAATTACTTTCTATAAATGCTATGGAGAATGAGAATAATTACAAGTATGAAAGTTTGAGTAAAAGGATCTAATCAATGTTAACAATTTCTTAAAGTTTCCTTGATCCCTACTTTGGAAATTATTCACTATTGCAAGCATCTGTGATGTGCAATGTTCTTACCTTTTTTCATCAGAATATTTACGATTAATATTTCAATTTCATGTTTACTTTTCAAAGATTTGAGAGAAGGGTAATTTTTTTCTCTACTTTGGCTAAAAATCAGATTTTTCTAATCATGGACTCCGTTCTAATTCACTAAATAACAAAGTTTGTCAAGCTCAATTATGCTCTTGGTGACGCTCAAAGTGTGAAGGTTCATTTCAGGGGCAGCTTTCGAGGGGTTAAAATTGCCGTCATGGGACGGTCTTAGCGGTCAGGCTTCTAGGTAAAGGGGTCTTAAATTCCTCAGGTAACACGCACCTTGGAATACCTGAGGGCATATGGTCTCCATCAGCAGATCCTTTCACACCTTAAAAGTAAGTGCTAGGGTTTGAAAGGTTAAGATTGCCGCCATGGGACCGTCTTAGCGGTCAGGCTTCCAGATAAAGTAGTCTTAAATCCCTCAGGGCAGATGGTCTCCATCAGCAGACCCTTTCATATCTTAAAATTAAATACTAGAACCGGTGTTTGAATCGCTAAGATTGCCGTCATGGGGATGGTCTTAGTGGTCAGGTTTCCAGGTAAAGGGGCCTTGAATTCCTCAGGTAACGCACACCTTGAAATATCTGAGAGCAGATCGCAACATTACCAAGGACCTATTCACATCTTAAAAATAAGTGTTAGAATGGTGTTTGAAGGGTTAAAGCTCAAGTACAGTTTTGGTAAAAGCCAATATTTTTATCGCCAAATTTTGTCTTCAAATCTACTTAAAAAGAAACATGATATCATGAACATGACGTACAAAAGATTGTACAAAAAATTAACAAGTTTTGGAAAAGTTATAACCTAAAGTGTGGAAAATATTTTAGCGTCGTAGCCCCCGACGCTAATTCAATATTTTCTTTCTTGATAAAGGACAGCTTCTCATGAACAGAATTGGATGAAAATTTCAGAATTTATTCTTTATGTATTTCTTTTTAGCATTCTTTAATAAAATCTTGGAAATTATTTTGTATATGCCCTATAAGAAGCAAAATATTGTTATAACCAAGAGAGGGCGCTAAATACGATTTAACGGTCAAATTCAAATTTTTAAAAGAATTCGCTCGTAGAAAATAATGCTATGATCTTGCAATGTGTATACAAACTATATGTCATGGTATATATCCCCAAAATTCACATTTCTTTAATCTTTACCAAAACTATACATGGGCTTTAAGATGGCCATCATGCGATAGTCTGAGCGGTCAGGCATCTGGGTAAAGGAGTCTTAGATTTGTCAGGTAACATGTGCCTTGGAATACCTGGAATACATACTCAATTTGACATGTTGGATGGTAATTTTTCAAATTAAACGTCCATTGGGTCTTTTAAAAAGCCAGAGATGGTCTGTGGGTACTGCTGTAAAAAATGGAAATTGATACAGACACCTAAGCACACAAAATACATGTATGTATATCTATTTGCGATCTACAGCAAAAGTCAGCATGTATCATGTGTGTTCATATGTTTTTGTCCATTGAGTTGGGATAACGATATAGTATTTTAATATCTACTGTAGATAAGACAAAAGGCTTTACTGTTAATTTAAATGATTCTTAACATACATGTAACCCACTATGTCCAGATGACTGAATGAATAAATTAGTTAGAGAGGAAAGAATGGGGATATTGCCAAAGCAGTGTTTTCACATCATTTGTATAGAGTGACATTTTCACTAGGGTTCTATTTTTGCAGCCATAAATTAAATTAAATTTTGAATATTTCTAAATTTTTGTACAACGATCTTTCAACCGTGAAAATAGCAATGCACTAATATGTAGATATGTATTGAATTCAGGGGGATTTATTTCTAGGATTGCCCTTTAATTTCCAGGCACCCTAAATGTAACCATATGTTCCCCATTTACTAATGCATGTGAAGAGTGATTTTACTGCATGCATTGCCCGCTGGGGCCTGACCATTAAACCTCATGATTTGTTCAAATTTCATACCAAGCTGTTTCCTATTAAGTCACATTATATCCATTTCTGAATCATTTTAGACCGTTGAGACATTTGCAGTTTACATGAGAGTCATTTACATTGGAAGAAAATTTGAGATTATGTGCTCTGTTTTGAGCAAAAATTAGAAAAGTTTGGATGAAAAAAAAAAAAAGAAGTTTATTCAAGCCTTCACAATGCTTGGGATGTTATTCATCGACCTCCTGGCTTTTATGATTCCCCAATTTCATACCAAGCTGTTTCCCATTAAGTCACATTATATCCATTTCTGAATCATTTTAGACCGTTGAGACATTTGCTGTGTGCATGAGAGTCATTTACATTGGGGCAATTCCACATGTGAAAAATCAAGAAATATTATCAAAAAGTGACTCTAATGTTGCTTGGAGACAGTATATTGTGGATTATTTGCTTAGAATATGTGAAGTACAAAACATAGTTTGAAAATCAATCTTCAGAATTATGCATGATATTATTTTCAAAATTTTGAGAACTATTTAATGACCAAAATGGTAAAATTCAATGATGCATTTCCGTTACTGACATTTTTCATACCTGCTTTAGAGCAATCCATACATGTGGATAATCCCTTTATACATGCTACCACGACATTTCAAGAGTTTGACTGACCTCTGAGAGTCTGTCATGGAGCTATAAAGGACCAAAATGTAGCTCAAAAATTAAATGGCATGTTATTCCATTACCATCTATGTGGCATTGCCCATAGATAGAAAATGTTGATGACCGACTGAGGGGGGGGGGGGGGCATAAAAATGTGAAGTTGGCAGTGCCCTTGAGTCTTCAAATACTGGGTACGTGCTCGGTAGGTATGTACGTAAATAGTGCATTTTCCAGAACATATTTTGACCACATGTAAAAGGGGCTACTGAAGAAGCACACCTCCCCCTTTTTCAGTTAATCTTTTCAAAATCAGCTGTCCTAGTCAGTCATCCCAATTTGATAACACATTTATGATATCGGCTGCTCATATATGTGTCAGCATATAGAGAGCTGGGAGTGTGAGATATGAGGAGAGTGGTTCTAAATTAAGGGGAACTCACCCTATTGAGCTGTTAGTGGATGAAGATTGATCATGGACCAGTAACTGGTGAAATAGTGGGAGCATCCCACGAGTCCGACAGCCCACGAGTCCGACAGCTCACGAGTCCGACAGAAATGAATATAATCCCACTACATCGACAATTTTCAAAATGAGGTTCTAGCTAGACATTTTTAATTTCACGCGCGCAATATCGACACTGACAAATTATTTGCTTTAAGCTCGACAGCACGCAAACAGACCTACAATACCGACTAACGTAAATATAGTGCTGTCGGACTAATAGACCAATTTTACCTAGAGTCGGTCTCATTTGCAAAATTTATGTTCGGTCGTAATCATGTGCGTTTTCATAATTTTGTCGGATTAATGAGTTGTCTGACTCAATTCGTTTTTATGTAATGTCTATTTCGTGCATCAATTATTCAAAATGTCGGCCTCGTAAGCTGTCGGACTCGTGGGCTGTCGGACTCGTAGGCTGTCGGACTCGTTGGTAGTACCCGAAATAGTAGGTGTGGGGAGGTAGCGGAATGACAAAGACCTCTTTCACATCTACCTTTATAGAGAGACTTCCACTATAAAAGTTTCCAAAGCCAGATCGGAAGGCCAGTTTAAACCCGTTCATATCGAAAACACTTGATTTATTCTTCTCATTTATGTTACTCCACACTTACAGAATTTTAGAGTGATAATTTTGTCACTTTCATGATCTGTGTTCTAAAAAATCTTTCTACGATGGGAGTGGGATACCCCCTCTCACTGCCTCCCACACTCAGTTTCGTTCCTCCTTTGCTTTGGCTTTCCAGGTAAGGCCTCTATTTGCAAATAATTTCCCTTTTGTGTTACTATACAACATTTTTAGATTCAGAAATGGCATTTTCATCATCTTTGTTTCACCCCCTACTGTGGGAGGGAATACCCCTCAACACCCTCTCCCCATTCAGTTTCTTTTCTCCCTTGCTTTTGCACTCTGGGTAAGGCCTCTTTTGCAAATTATTTCTCATGATCTATGTTACTCATGTCCCTACTAGTGGGAGCGAAATACCCCATCCCACCCCCTCTCCTACCCTTTCCCACCCCAGGCTGTCCTCCTTGGTTTCTTTTCTCCTTTGCTTTGGTGCCCTGGGTAAGCTACCTCTATTTGCAAATCATTTCTCATTTATGCTACACCAGTACAGAATTTTACCATTCAGAAAAACATCACTCTCATGTTCTGTGTTTCAAAAATATTCCTTCTATGGGAGGTGATACCCATCCCGACCTTCCCTGCTCGATTGCTTTGCTCTCTTGCTTCAACCTCCTCTTGATAAAGATATGCCCCTGACATTTCAGGACACTGCCCCTCCAACAGGCCGCCCCATAGCATGTGCTACTTGGTATTGATATATTTTGTTATTTATAACTGGAGGAGTACTCGCTTGCTTTGCCGTTTGTCTTCCGTCTGCTGACGACAAATTGGCCCAAATTAAATACCTATTTGCCAGACGATTTGATTTGTATTCGATGATGTCATAGAGGGGCACAGGAGTGCCTTGATTTTGAAATCGGAATTACCCGGCTTAAGTGTCGTAGATTGGTACTTTCCGCCTACCGGCATTGTGTGTCAGAGATCGCAGCTTTTATCTTCCTCAATCCTTCATCTTCATTTCCTTTGCAACAAACATTGGATTTCCGTCTATTTCTTGTTGAATTAAATAGGAATAATTCTCCGTTCATTTTACTGGCAATTTGAATGAAATGAAAGAGCGGTGAACATGAATGATAGGTATTTTTGTCTTTTCTGTTACCAGCATTCGTGCGTCATAAATGTATGTCAGTAATTAAATTTATATCCAGTGTTTATTTTTTCTTTTCCTTTCAACAAATACCTTTTGTTTCTATGTATTTCTTGTTCATTTGAATATAAATGATGTTATTCAAAAAATACTAACCCATTGACTACTGATTTCTATAATTCTAATAGGCTCTGTGCAGGGACTACGCGGTTCCAGTAGTTGATGGGTTGATAGTGGATGACATTTAATAACATTACTAAGATAATCTTTCCTTTAACTATGCTTAACTAAATTTCAGAGCTGTTTAGGTATCAACAGGTTGTTATTTACATGTTTTGAAACATTGTTGTACATCAATCTATGAGGGCATTGAAATTCGTGAAAACAAAATCCCAGCAAATTTTCAGTTCATACTGTACATCCTTTCAGATCCTCTTGGCTTTATCATTCCCGATTTTGTTTTACTGAATTTTACATTTTTTTTCATTGATGTGTTTATGCATATTTTATTTGCTTTAATTTTGAATATATTCTGATTTTAGAGTGTTTTTCAATATTAATCAATGCATCATGAACACAAAGATGTTAACAGTTCTGGAGTACATATGAGGTCCCATTCAGAATGTGAATAACACAACAGCTGAAGAAAATTGAGAGAAAACATTACCACAATAATCATTCTCTCAGCTGTTTAATTTTGATGAAAGCCTTAAATATTCCCACAATTTATGAAGAAGTCGGTACAAAATAATTCTAAAACTACCACACCTGAAAAAAGTGACACTCGGTTATCTCGCCTTCAGCTGTGCTGATCCAATACTCTGGAGCAAATTGCCAATAAAAATAAGATCATCTCAGTCTGTTATTATTTTTAAAAGCTTGTTGAAAACACTCTTGAAGATTTTCAATAATATCTTGTACAAATGTATTCATTATTTTAGTAACAATATCCACAGACCCTAACATCACTGCGCAGTATATGATAATAATAATAATAATGTCTTATTTACCCAGGGTAGCCACATTCAGCTGTAAACTAGCTGCTCTTCCAGCAGGCCCTGCATAACATAAAGTTATTATTACCCTTCTCCTTTCTTAAATGCCGAGCGCCTGGCAAGAAGGCAGATGGTCCCATTTTTATAAGTCTTTGGTATGACTCGGCCGGGGATCGAACCCACGACCTTCCGTTCATGGGGCAGACGCTCTACCACTGAGCCACACATGACCGGTTATATATATAATTATATGAAAATACCCCTTCTGCATATTCAGGAATGTTTAGCATCTCTGTGAACATTCCTAGTGTTATTTTAGTATGTCCATATCTACTGTAGATAAATAATAATAATAATAGATGCAATTTATATAGCGCACATATCCACTCTGCTAAGTGCTCAAGGTGCTTTACATTATTATTACCCTGGCTTTAGCCCGGCAGCCATCCGCGGTGGACTTGGCATTTCAATGAATAAATATTCCTGCCAGGTACCCATTCACCTCAAATATTTTTTGGTGAATACCTAAAATCAGCTTATAGCCAGAATTGCTATTGTCTCACATTGCTTTAATCCTCAAACCTCCCAACATAAAAACCATCAAAATTAATCACCAGGAAAGCAGGTGTAATGATTTGCTTTCAGTTTTACTAGGATAAATTGTCAGGATTTGAACCCACTTCAATATGATGGCTAAAGAGAGCTTTACTTTCGCTTACCAAATCACCATTTAATTCATGAAGGGAGCTTAATATAGAAAGTAAAAAATGTTTAAACAATATTTCAATCAGCAACTTAAATTACGGAAATTATCTTTGTAATGAATTCATTTTCCCTTGCTTACAGTAATATTATTTCTATTAAAATGTAGTCAATGGCTTCTGGATGTCATTCGCTACTTTGCCCCTTCCTAAAGCCCCGGTCACATAGGACCCCGGAAGCAACACGATTCACCCGACTTGTTCTGACGCAGTTAACTGTGAATTAAGAAAGAGTCGGGGTGAATCATGTTGCTTCCGGGGGTCCTATGTGACCGGGGCTTTAACATTTAAGACTGATCCTATGGCCTATGGGGAACGTCAAGTTTGGCTTCTATTCTGTAATTTCTTTCGACAAAATATGATTTCTTTCCCCTTTTTTGTATCATTCATCAAGCATGCAGATGTTGTTGTGTGCTTCGACAGATCCATGTATTCAGCCATGCATTTCTTTCAAAATAGAAGGCAGCTGTTTCTTCAATTTGTAACACCTTCATGATTCTCTGAAATTTGTGGCAGTTTTGCCCAATCAAAAAAATTGTAATGTCTTAAAAAATAGTCATGTTTGATACCACTCTATCATATAGAGAAGACGTTTCTGATTGGCAATACAAAGAAGAGAAGAGAGAGAGAGAACAGGAGAGGTACAGTTAAAGGTGGAGGAGGAGGAGAAAGAAAAAGAGAATGAGGAAAAGGAAGAGGAGGAGGCTGAGGAGGAGGAAGAGGGGGAGGAGGAGGAGGGGAAGAGGAGGAGGAGGGGGAGGAAGAGGGTGAGGAGGAGGAGGAGGAGGATGAGGATGAGGATGGGGATGGGGATGGGGATGAGGATTGGGATGATTTTGGTACTGTATGGTGATGGTGATGACGACGANGAGGAGGAGGGGGAGGAGGAGGGGGAGGAGGAAGAGGAGAGGGAGGGAGAGGAGGAGGGGGACGAGAAGGAGGAGGAGGAGGAGGAAGAAGAAGAAGAGTATTATGAAGGAGAACAGGGGGAGGAGGATGAGAAGGAGGAGAGAAGTATAAGAAAAAAGTAGAAGTAGTCGAAGGCAAGATCAATTTTTTTCATTATTTCTTTCAGAAAAAAACCTTTAAAATCTGTAAAACAAATCCCAGGCCATCACTTCAGTCCCACCTGATTGGGTTTGGTGTCGGTTGTACAGTCGGGGCGTTACACTGGAACATCGACTACCTGTTAAACGCATTCATCATCTATCGACCATGTCCTATCACGACAGACAGCAACTCCCAAAACATCTGTCAAGGTTTTGCAACATTAACTTTTTGATTGTGATGAAAGGTGAAATCAAAGATAAAAGAGATTGGATTATCATTTTTTGTTGATGATGGCCATGATTTATTTTGCAGGGGTGATGGATAGAATGATGGAGGGAAGGATGAGGGAAAGGGACCGTAGTCCCGTTCAAACCTGTGGGGAAGAAACAACTTGAACAGAAACTCATTGATTAAAAACAAGTATAATGTGAGATACAGTCACAATGGTAACAAAAGTGGCCAAAGGTGAAATCANGGGGGGGGGGGGGGGGGGGGGGGTTGTTGCAGAGATGCCAACTGTTCTGAAATACTGTAAAAGCTGAAATTTTTGCTGGGGGTTTATTTTGGACCATAAATTTGTTGAAATTTTCACTCATTAGAATGGCCTTAGATTTATGTACATCTTGGGTCTGTAACGTAAAAGATGCAATTAAACTTACGATAAATATTTATTGTAAGTCTATGGCAAAATGTGTACCAAAGAGATGCAATTGATTGCAAGATTTATCGTATCTCTTTTATGTTACAGGCCCATAATCTTACAAAATGTGAAAATAACTCGCCAATGTGTGAAAAGGTCAATTATGCACACTGAGATATTTGCTTTTTAATTACAGTATGTGTGAGATGAATCTTCATGTAAATTCAAGCCTGTCATCAAAAGTGAATGGCTGAAAGTGTTGTTATTGTCATATTTGCTGTCGCTTTCATTCAGCTGTTGCGTTATTCACATTTTAATTGGACCTGATGCATATTCAGGAACGATTGGTATCTCTGGCGGAGGATGATAGAAGGGGGTAGTGGGAGAAGGAAGGGGGAGGAGATGGATGGAGGGGGGTAGGGAAGGAAAAAATGAAGACAAGAATAGAAGGTAGGAAGAAATGATAGAAATAGAGGAAAGACCATAAGAGAGTGGCAAGGAAAATTCCATGGGAGGATGGGACAGATGGAAAAGAGGAAAAGCTTGAAGCAAGGTATTAAAGAAGGTATATAGCTCAGGAGGAAAGAGTTAAGAGAGGTATGGAATGGAAGAAATGAATGATTGATTAAAATCATTTAAGCTGGAAGTATGGTAAAATTAATTACATGACCTTTTTGTTCATTTTCGATAACAAAGTGGGAAAACCCATATGTTTAATAGTATGTGTACCTTTAGTTCAGTCTACTGTAGGCTTTCAGTGTTGCCTTATGCATAGTGGATGACATAGAGTCTGCAAGCAAAGACTACGTACAATAGGGTAAAGTGGATAGTCTGTAAATGCAGGTTCTTGAGTATGCAATATGCAGACAACCCTCAAAGCCCTGATTTCATTGGCTTCCATTGCTGTGAATATCTCATCTTTAAATTTCTTTGTTCAGAGAATAATCTATTTTTGGATGAGACAGGATATTCTTCAACCTCCTCCAATGAGAAATAATAATACCCAAATGGATATTTGACATTTCTGACCACTTACTTTTCCATTTGGGATTAATCAAGTTTAAAATTCTTGAAGCTGGTAGTCTAAATCTTAAAATAAACTATTTGCTCTGCAATTAGGCCAAGAACAATGTTGTTTAGTTGCCCAAGAGTGGCGTAATTTGTAAAAGAAAATCTGTCAATCAGTCGGGAAAAGTTTTTTTTTCTCTTTTTTAAATTTATTAAAAAAAATAATAGTTTATACTACATTCCATATGTAAAAAAAATTTGGACTAAAATATTCAGCATCTAACTCACCAGAAAGTGATGTTAAATGAGCTGATGTATTCACAAATTGCTTTACACACATAAATATAGCTGTGTAAGAAATAAGAAGAGAAAATTGCACGTATTCTGGAGTATTTTACGTCGAACACGCCAATCAGCCATTATTCCTACGGTGTGCTAAGTGCTTTCGCTTTTGTAAAAGCCAGTCGCATCTGAAAGGTTAGGTAACTCTGTAATACCATATTTCACATGCTGTATATTTATGATCTTTTTATGCAAATGAAAAGTTTAAAAAAAAATCACGTATGACCAATATCTGTCGGTGGAGGGCAACCATACAACTTTTTTTCAGGTCTTGTGACCTTTCAGAGTATGGAAGAATAGCTGTACCTCCTATTTTTGATTAATCAAATCTTGCTAATAATCATGAAGCCTTACTATCTGATAATCAGCTAAACTATACACTGATTTAAATTATGAGTTCTGCTTTTAGGAAATGATGTATTCCCTTTTTAGAACATCACTGTGAGCCGATGGGACAAAGGCCTGGGACAAAGTAACAACCACCATTCAAGCATTCACAATAGCCAGTTGTACACAGAATAAATTTCCATCTGTCTCAATATTCTGCTTAAAAGAAGAGTCTACCCAAAAATTATATTTCTTCAACAGGAGAAGAAAAAATAGATGAACAGAACAAAAAAAGTTTGAGGAAAATCGGACAACTAATAAGAGAGTTATGAATGTTTGAATATTTAGACAAATTGGCAACTGATGACGTCACAGGTGCACAACT
>BQKZ01005417.1:0-17739 GCA_036244855.1 Temnopleurus reevesii | reverse complement strand
GAGAGAGAGAGAGAGAGAGAGATCTTGGATGATGCGAGCCTAGTGAGAGTTACTAGTACTGTATGATGTCTGCGTGCGTGTGTATGTGTGTGTTTACAGGTGGAAAGTGATGCGGGAATCAGTGCGGTTGACATGGTTGAGCAGCCTGCGAGCAGTGTGTGTGGATCATTACGTTATCGCTGCGCTGAGCATGCTGAGGAAGAAAACGGCTGTAATAATTCTTAAAAGTCAGTGACCCGTAGTACTCGCTTCGCACACATCTTCGTATTTTGTTACGTAACTATTACGCTCTAACGTTGCTGCGCTCCTGCGTTGGATGACTAGACTGATGATAATAATAATGCATTATTATGATAAAAGCACATCAAGTTCAGCTCATTTTCTATTAGTACCTTGACAAGTATACGCGAATATTTACCCACTTTCGTTCAATGTACAGGTATACCGTTCTAGAAAACACACAGGTCAAGTGGTTTTCGTACAGGCACCAATGCCAGCAGGTCCATGGATCAATACCCACCTTGAGAAGACTGCCCACTGTGAAGTACTATGCATGTCCGTCCAATCAGGTCTTTTTCCTCTGTAGGAGACATTGTAGACATGACCTCCACACCCATACCAAACAGAAAAGTCTGTAGGTTTGTCACTTCGGTCTTTCCAGTTGCCATTCTGTCGCATGAAGTTGTGCCCTTTGGTGGAAATACAATACAAAACAAAACAAGGAAAGACATTAATGAATATAAATTTGTTTAAGCTTCCAGCAAACATTGTACAAAGTTAAAGATGAAAATATGACACCACATTACATTCTTATATCTTTTTCCAGGAAAATTATGTTTTGATGCCCATTAAACACTTATAAGTGCATTTTGTTTTCAGAACTCAAAGACAAAACATAAAAATTTCTCCCTGTATAGAAGATGAAGTTTGGTTAAGATATAGATAAAATTTAAGTTCTAACCTTCTGCCAACCTTATAATTTTGAATGCTAGTTGACAAGATTGGTTATCATTGCATAAAAGTCATCATTGACTCAGCTACTGCCACTGACTTTAAACAGCTAATTTTCAAAATGCTGTCTTGAACATGTACTAAAAGAAAGTGATTCCCTTTATTGCTAAATTGATATAATAGGAAACCTGCCTAGGAAATAATGTGCATGCAAAACGGGTCTTTGTGAAAAGAAAATGACTGAAGTGTAGGCCCTAATCATATTGTCAATCACACATGGTGGCGAATATGACAGCAAACGATTCAAATATTGGGGTAATATAGGGGAGATTGAGTATAAAGCCCTAAAAGGCTAAGTGAGAAATTGATCATTTATCAAAATTTTAAAGAACTATTTTGCTTTGTATAATACGGTTGTCAGTGTTGTGTCCCTCATGCTTAAAATCAGTGTTGAAGTCTTGCCAGCAAATTCGTAGGCAAAGGCGCCACAAGTATCCCATTTGTTTTACACTGCAAATTAATTGGCCTTATTCTAAAATCTAAGTCACGAGGAGGCAGAAGTAGCCTTGAAGTTGGACTGCTTTATATAATTCCAATTTCAATACCTCTTTATCCGCAAAAATTACAAAAATAGCAAATGAATACAAACAAATACAAACAATCAAAGGCACAAACAGTGGCACAGTAGACCTTCTGCAATTAAAATGATACTATATTGTACTTTTTCTGTAGAGTGAGCCGAACATACATAGATCCAGCAAATTTATGACTTCGACAAGGGAAACATTTATCAAAGTATAGATTACACATCATTCCAATGGCATAAGCTGCTTATTTTTCAAAAAAAATATTTTCATATGTGTTAAAAAGCATGTGCAAAGCTTATAGAATTATCTAGAGGGGAATCTTTCCAGGATGTGTATGGGGAGTGCTGGAATAACATAAACATCCTGTTCAAAATTATAGTCTGCTTATAACCAGACCTATGTGTGCGTTGCTATGGCAGGTTCATACAACATTCAAGGTCTGCTGTTAAATGTTTTTATTACCTGGACTGGGGTTATACATTTTTTTTCAAAGGCTTGTACCCTAAATACATTGCAATAATCTAATTATAGCCAGTTTTCCTACAGATTCAGTTGATATCATAAATCTTCTTGAGGTCATAATGATTCTACATATAAATTCAATATTTTCATTCATCATTATGCAGAAAATCTATCTAACTTACGTTTCCTTTCTTGTTCCTTAAAAAGCAACATTATGGAAAGTCTAACAGCACAGAAGACCTTGTGCAAATTAAATCATACAATATTGTACCCTTTCCAAATCATATTATTTTCTACTCAATCAATATCAATAAGCTTTCTTGTAAGACAAAAAATTATCCAGGGGTTATGTTCAAACAAAAGCTATTTTCATCATAAAGCAACATCTTTGGAGTCATTATAAGTACCTACTGATAGTAAAATGTGCAACTTTGAAAATGGCAATCCAATATTTTCACCAACCCACGTGCAAGTGCAATTAGATACACTTCAGTCTTCAATCAATACTGCCCTATGAAAGCCATTTCAATATTCTAAAGAAAAAAAGTATATTTGCAAACCAGTCCTAAATTTGAAATTTACTCCTCGGAGCAAAAGTAGAGCATGTCAATATGGAAATATGATCTATGAAATGTAGAACGTTTTAATCACTTCTCAAAGTGGAGCGCTTGAAGTGCAAAACGGGACAAGCATTTAACTTGCAACTAAAATCTTTGCTTGGATTTTATTTTCACTAATTTTGCAACTAAAAATACATTCTAATTTTCATTCATTGAATTTCTTTTTAACTTGTGTACAATGATCTTCCAAAACATGAAGTTAACAAACTGCCATCATGTAAAAACTCTACGTCTGAATTTGCTCAAATTTTATGCTGAAATATTGGCTATATATTAGGTCTCATAGATAGAAAAAGATTACTTCTCATGCAGTTAAGGCCTTGTACATTGTAGCTGTTAATCTTTGATATCCATGGGTAATAAAGTAATATATGATTGACAGAAAAAACGACTTTTTCTCAAAATGATAATTCATCAGTAAGGCATTCTAGCTGTTAACCCTTAATATCCAGGGGAAGTCAAGTAATATTAGATGTGACTGACAGAAAAAACTAGTTTTCTCTAAATGATTACATGTACTTCTCAGTTAAGGCCTTCTAGATGAAAACCCTTAATATTAAGGCGAAGTGAGTAATGATTGACAGAAAAAAAACACTTTTTTCTCAAAATGACAATTCATCAGCTAAGGCCTTCTAGCTGTTAACCCTTGATATATCTAGGCAAAGTACATAATATGATTGACAGAAAAAAGGATTTCTCAAAGTGATTACTTCTGAGTTAAGGCCTTGTAGCTGTAAAGTAAATATGATTGACAGGAAAAAAATACTTTTTCGCAAAATGATTACTCCTCAGTTAAGGCCTTATGACTGTTAACCCTTGTTATCCAAGGGAAGTAAAAGCAAAGAGGAATCCTTGAGTGGCAGAGGCACGTGTTACTGTTTTGACCTGAATCAATTTAATATCCCAATAATAAGAATACGATTTAAGCCATTATGGCCTGTTCCCATAAAGATAGCTCTATGACAATGACTTATAACTTGTATATACATGTACATGTAACTCTTAGTCTTACAATGAAAAAGGTGGTATAGACATTTACTCATAAAAAAATAAAGTGCAAATATATTAATAGTTAAACATTTACTATCATGTGTCACTTTTAACAACATTACAATAAACAACATAAACAAATCAACTCTTAGAGGTAACGTTGTAAACCAATAGAATTAGTCACAAGAATGATTTGATCAAAGATTTTGGAAGAAGATTGCAAATATTGTATTTTAAGACTACAAGTGGTTTAATTTTCCAACATCTTTTGGCAATATTGCATGAAAATGATGCCTGTTTCCTGAGCCGATGCTTGTATAGAATTTTAACGTCACTTGTTTGCAAATGTGAACAGTACCAAAAACCCTAAATTCGATTTAGTGCAGTATTCTGACTAGATTACAGTACCCCTATATTGCCAATTATTTTGATCATTGGCAATCAGGATAAAAATGCAACCTAATATTCATCCTCATACATGGCTTTTCAGGATGTCAATGTCTTAAAAAAAAAAATTGATGATGAGCATTTATCTTTGCATGGACAAGAAGTTTTCTTTCACTTTTAACCCCCCCCCCCCCCCCCCCCACGGGCAGAGTCGTATGTCTACCACAAAGTAGGGTTCTGGACGATTTCCAAATGAATGCAGACAGGCAGAGTCAGAAGTGTTCTGCAGGTACATGTAGTAGGCCTACATCCTTGTAGTTTTCTCAAATGATTTTCATCATTTTTCATTTTTCACCAAAACAATTGCTCATGTATCATTTATCATATATTTGAAGAGCATTTTCCCAGAAATTTATCAGTTTTTCATAGAATGCTTGAAAATACATGTATACTTAATTAATCATAAAATAATCAAGTTACTTATCATTCATCTTTACACCACAAATACATGTGCGTGTACCTCTATTTTGGCTATGTGAACGGTTTCACCGCACCACATGTGATGGCGATACAATATTCTAGCCCCCAAGCAACACTCTAAAAATTTACCAGAAACTGAGGCGATACGAGCTATAAGATGATTCCACTTCACACGATCCCTCAAGGATTTTATTCTTTTGTCAAGTGCAGATAATTTCTCCTTTCTTCACTTTCCTTCATCAAATAATTATATCTAATGGATTCCAACTATGCCTTATACATTTGAAGGGGGATTGATGCTGAAGTGGTTTGGTCATTACTGGAAATAACATGTGCTAAAATGTTATCATGTTTGTCAGAAAAGGTTGCTAAGTGCCGCTCAAAGAAGCTAATAACGTTGAAGCATGTGCTCCAATTCTGGGAATCGTATCATTGAGAAAAGGGCTCTATACAAATTCCTTGTTTCAAGAAATCAAGCAGTATCCTCAATCCTGTTTGTACATGTACACAAAGATATACTTCCACAGCTGAAAATAATATTTCCAGTATTACACTTTATGATTATAATCCCTTTATTACAGCTGTATGTCAGAGCCTATAAAAATGGTAAATTAAGCTTTAGGATGAGAGAGAAAAAATGGGACTGTCCCCTTTGTATAAACAGGTCAACAACACCTCAGCGTATCATGTGCCCTGCATACATCTGATTAAGAGCTGAAAGGAAGCGGGATTTAAAAGCTACTTTTGAAAAATAGAGTACTGAGAGTGGGAACCAAACGAGCAAATATAAAACCTGCCATGAGCAGGGAAATGGATAAAAAATAGGAATGATACAAAAATACACATGCTGCCGTAATCTACATTTTCAATTTTTTTTTACAGTTATGGTGAAGGGTGACACTGTTGGCTAAAGGTTTTGGAAAAGAATATAATCTAATTATCCTTAATACTCTTCAGTGCCCTAATTAAACTACATGTAAGCATGGATGCCAAAAGCAGTTGGGTGGCAGTGTGTAAAAGGCAAGGTTCTATTTTGCGACTAGATGACTAACATTCTCATACAGGTACTGTACTATCATTCTCACCAATGTGAATGCATCCTCAACATAAAAAATATTTGTCAGCATCTTTCTGTTTGTCATCCACTTCTTGGTCTTCTGGTCAACAGGAGAGCTAGGCACTCAATATACCATGTTCACATCTTCCATTAAAATTATCCTCAACATTTCAAATAAATATTTTTTTTTGTATTATATCTAAAAATGTGTAAATATGTTTGCTCTCAATTTGTATGCCATACTGACCAAGGGAGCTTCATTATTGGAGAAAGAGCCCTCAAATCTCTCCCCTTTTAGTTTTCAATTACATTGTATGACCTGCTCTAACTTCTCAAAATAATTCAGAACTAAATCACTCAAAACGCATATTATTCATGATTCCTGTCATCTTGGGTCTTCCTAAGATATCCCTTTTATCATATCTTTGCACTTGTGATCTTGCTGTTAAATACCAACTTTCTATCTCTTGTTTCACAAAAATACATGTTGGCATTGTTATGTATCTCACCATGGTGTGTACAACATGGAAAAATGTTTTGATTACATAATGACCATCCTGGATGGAGCAAACCAGTAATGTCCTGAACATAGGCAGAGTCTAAACTATAATTATGTATTCAAACTCTACCACAGTTTTTGCAGTTTTTGCAGTATTAAAGTTTCACATCAATGTGAATGCGTACTGCATCACTACACTTTTTGTTTTTGAGTGGACATCTTTATTTGGTATACACTTCTCCATCTTCCGGCCTGGCTGACCAGCCAATCAATGCATTCCGAGGTCATCTTCTTGTAAAAACGCTCAAAATAGCTCTGCCCAAATCAATTTGCATTTCACTAACCTTTCTCCTGCCATCAAGTTTTAAAATATCAGAGTCGCAGATTTACAAGATTTCAATGAAAGTAGTATCGTTTGCAAAAAGCTCTTTATGAAATAATTCACAAATTACTATTTATTATTTGTTATGGTTATATCCAGAATAGCCTTTACTTAATTGTATTAAAATCAAATCATTGATACTCCAGCCTTAACTGAGCTTTAGACAATGCCAATATTTGCAGTTATCACAAATATAGGACATGTCTTGACAAAAAAAAACCAGCATGCATGAGAATCTACAAGAACACATGCTGAGAATTGAATCACAATTTTACAACGCTACATGTACATTGCATAAAGATTCTTGATGTGAAAATGCCTGTGTTTGTTTGTTGCCAAAATTTAGCATTTTGCTCCTGTTCGATAGAAACTTAATGCTAATTTAACTTGAACACTATTTGTAAACAAGTTATGACTGCGGATCAAGGACACATGGTTCTCTATTCTAAATCTTTTGTATGAATCACCATGGTATCATGTGCTTTCTACTTTACCCCTTTGCTAATATTGATGTAATTGTTATTGCTTTAGTATATTGTACAGCACTTACAGAAATTTTTATTACATGTTATATAAGCACAGATGATTATTAGAGTAAAAATCTGATATCAGACATTCTGTGAGAAAGGCTATGTGCACATAAAAGGTAGCATCACCTCCAAATGATGAAAATCAAACCATTATTGGGTCTATTAATGCACTTTCTTGAGGGGATGAAGGAGTCTGAAAGCCGTGGGCTTGCATACATGAAATAGTAAAACACAGAATTGATCCAATTCTGAGAGATAATAATCCATATCTGCATTATCAAGATCTGCAGATCAAAAATTCAACTTTGCTTTGAGGCAATAGATGGAATAATTCACACTCAAACATTTCCATTACACAACCTTTCATTCAAGCCGTGTTCAAGTGATAATTTCATAGTTTTAACGTGCTTATGTGTTGTGAGGACTAAATCTTTTTCTTTTCTTTTTTTTTTACATAACTAAGAAAACAAATTTTTACATAACTTAGAACACAGCAGTTTTTATTTCATTATCTTTCTTATTGATTTCATTCTGCATTCTTTTTTTTTTCGATTTTTAAAACAAATTACTTCTTACAAATGTGATAAAGGTATAGTAATACAATTTTTTAGAGTTGTATCAAATGCACCCAACTTTTTTTCACTGCTGATGTTGTTCATGTCTCAATTTAATTTAACTAAAGGAAATACAAAAGTCAAGCATTCTACACTTCCAAAACAATTTACACCTCTGATGAACTTGAATGTAATATTTCTATGCAAGGATACGTAATAACTGATCATAAAATCGATATCTCTTCTTATTACCTGACATTTTAAATACAAAATCATCAGTTTTGCAATAAAATAAGTAATAAGTCTGTACAACATTAAATGTACCCCTGGCAAAGCAAATCAAAACAAAGTATGAATTCGTTATAGAAATACGATGAAGTAATAGTCATGAGCCCTACCTCTCGCTGATGCAAGCATCGCCGCTGTGTCGTCCACATCACGAAGGGGGAGATCGGAGCCGCTCAGATTGATGACAAAATCCCAAGCTCCCATTCGACAAAGCTCTTCAAAACCCTGTATGATGAAAAGCATAAAGAATGAAAAGAAATTAATTATAAATCTCCTGTCAGTAATATGAGAAAGAATAGCATTTTTATCATTATCAAAATCTGATGATGGTATTGCAGATGCAGATGCTGTTGGTGCTATTAATAAATAATGATAATAATGATAGATGCAATTTATATAGCGCACATATCCACTTTGCAGAGTACTCAAGGCGCTTTGCATTATTATCATCCTGGCTTTAGCACGGCGTACACCAGCTCAAGTGGCATTTTAAGGAATAAATATTCCTATCAGGTACCCATTCACGTCACCTGGATTGAGTGCAGCACCATGTGGATGAATATCCTGCTGAAGGAAATTAGCGCCATGGGTGGGACTCGAACCGCGGGCCCCCTGGTTGAAAGGTGAGAGGTAGAGGTGATGATGAAGATGATGCTGACAGTGATGGTAGTGATAATGACAGGGTGACGGTGGCAATAATGAGAAAATAGTTGTACTTGCATTTAAAATTGGTGAAATGGGCTATGAATGTATTCATAGTTCTGAGAAATTTTGAAAACAATATGACTGATTTCATTGTGTGTGTCTATAATTTTCAAGAAAGACTATTCATTACACTAAATTTGGCAGATGCTCATTTGCTTCTTCAAATATGTACTTGGATGAAACTCCATGCTATACTTTCTTTCAGGGTCACCCACAATAATATGTTCATTTATTGGCACTCATTCGAAAAAAAGCCAAGGACAACATAACAAGCAAATCTGTATTTGTAACAAGTACACAGACAATCTTAAGTTCTGTTACGATCCTAAAGCCCCAGTCACATACACCCGAATTCTACACGATTCAATATGTAGTCTAGTTTAGTCATCTGTGACTCAATTAACTGCCCCTGAACTGCAGGGACACACATCTAAAGATTAGAGGACTAAACTGGATTAAGATTCACATTGAATTGCATTGAATCAAGGTGTAAATGTGACTGGGGCTTAAGCTTGCCAAACTGATGGAAAGGCATGTTCAGATATGAAATTGACATAGTTTATTGAAATGATTTATAACATCTGGATAGCAAACTCTATCACATCAATGTCTTGTATCTATTGCACTCTCTTTCTCCATCTCACACTTCAAGAGGGTTTTATTCTGTGAAAAGGATTGCTCATCTCCATCTTCACCATGTGAAACATGTCATGCAGACTTCTCTTGAGATAACATATACAGCTCGCCAGCGTCAAATTCCTCCATCAAGATTGAGACACTAAATGCCATGTTTACAAGGCATCTGTGAGGTACCCTGCCACAAGCTTGGTTCATATCCAAGTTCCATCCTACTGACGACACCAGACTGAATGAAGAATTCCACTCAGATATCATCATCGATTTTGTAAACCGGCCTACTACTAGCGAGGGTGGTTGCACAAACCAGTCGAGGCAATTCAGTTGAAATAAACGCTATTGAAATAACATGAATTTAAGTGGTATGCCATTGTACTTGGCACTATGTCAGGGTTTCTGTTCAAGCAGCTTCTACGTAGTTAGAGGGCCCTTTCGTTAAAACACCGACGATATAGCTAAGAGCAAAGTTGTCCAATTTGGAGTTGGTATTGTAGTGTGACTTAGTGTGGTAGCACTGACCTGTTTGATAACGTCATGCAGCTAACATCATCCAAATCACGAACTGGTATTTACATGAGTTCTAATTTCACCTCGTTACACCAAGAGTGCTAATGAAAGTCATGTCAAGAAGTAAGTTCATACATCTAAAGTCAAAGGAAACTGCCATATTGGAAACATGATAAGTAAGGGATAATTTGACCAAAATGGCACTAAAGTAGCAAATAAATGTCCAGGAAAAATATACGCTCAGCAGTGAGCAATCTTTTAACACCGCTTATAAATGCAGATAATCGTGTGTTTTAAGTATGATTCTCATGCCCATGCGGATCAACAATTAATAGGAAAAAATTACGATTTTTGTTCCTTGCTTGTTCTGGAATTTTCTTACAGATAAATCTACAAATTCTGCATTTCAATTAAGATAATTAAAACTGCATCTATTGATAAAATTAAAAGATGATTGCTGTGCAATTCTAAGTGAAACTACTAATCTCCACCACAAAACATATGTAACTGGATTGAATATTGCTAATATTTAATCATTTCAATCATCAATGAATCATATTCTTCAATTACTGTATGTTACAGATTAATCTATTATTATAAAAACTGACAAAGTTATTTGAATTATAACTAAAACAATCCATACGCTTCACATATTTCCTGATCCTATAGCAAGATACATGATGGTTCCTTTAAGATCATGGTTTTATATGATGCATGTAGTGCTGAGCAGCTGAAATATGATCACTATGACGTCTGTAGGACTCCCTATCAACAAATCCCAGTCCATACCCTACTTTACTAAATTTCTTATCCTCCTTTCTGCTGTTTGTGTCTAGTTCAATTTGAACTCTAATGATATAATACATTCAAACCTCATTATAAAGAGCACTGATTTAACGAGCTCTCGTTATAACAAGGTAATTTTCCTGGTCCCATCTCTTTGTATTTTATTGTATTTTTACCCTGATATAACAAGGTTTCAATATAAAGAGGTAATTCCTCTGGTCCCAACGACCTCGTTATAACGAAGTTAGACTGTACTCTAAATAGATACTTGCCCATGGATACGAATGATAAAATGGCATTCATTATACATGTATGTTTCTTTCAAGGGATCTTTTATATCTACCCATCTGAAGTACTGATCACTAATTATATACTCCGTCGATGTGGGTGAAGTAGAAATTTGTATTGCTAGATTTTAATCAGAGACCAAGACATGGTATAGTGGTCATGACTCTCGCCTTTCAACCAGAGGGTCGTAGGTTTGAGTCCCACCCATGGCGTTAATTTCCTTCAGCAAGAAATTCATCCACATTGTGCTGCACTCAACCCAGGTGAGGTGAATGGGTACCTGGTATGAATATTTATTCCTTGAAATGCCAAGTGCGCAAATGAAGTGGCTGCCGGGCTAAAGCCAAGGTAATAATGATGCAATTGTAGAGCGCTGAGAGAATTGTTCATTAAGAGTTGATAAGCGCTATATAAAAGCCGTTCATTATTATTATTATTGTATGATGACAGCAAAAACATAATGAAGTAACTAATGAAAAAGACTTATTGGAGCCCTGTGTTGAGGAAAACCAGTGGAGAGAGTCAGAAAGTCTATAAAACTATAGAAATGTTATTTATGTAAATGCCCTTCTGTCAATGAACAACTGACAGCAAATATGATAATCATATTCATAGGCAAGCCATGTTTGAAGATCAAGCAAGTAATAATTTCACAAATTCGTCTTGAATAAATCAATTATCCAAATCTGATAGATAAACCGAGCAGGAAATTCGATCAGGAGACTAGATAATTGTAATCCAAGCAAAGTAGGGTAGGATGAGCTGGATATCTAGGTACTTCCTTTATGAATATGAAAACAATGCGGCACGGAAACGAAGCACTCTCTGCTTCGGAGTAATCAGAATAAATCAGAAATATATCCTCGATCATATTTCAAATATGGCTCTGTGATGGATTATTTCAGGCCAGGAGAGACTGGAAGCTTCTGTGAGAAGGAAAGACACATAAGCAGTGCTCACAAGTCTGGGGTTGAGTAAAAAAACATATTGATGGTCAACTTTACAAACTACACTCTTTTTAAGCATTATCTTTATCAAAGATGGATTAATCTCCATAGTTGTCTTGAATACAACCTCAAAATTTGAAGAAAAAAAAATCATCTTTGTTAGATCTTGTTGGGCAGAATTAGGGATTGATACCTGTGCTGAAACCACAGGAGTATGACCTATGTTTGATTTCAGGATATATTGGGATCTTCTTCAGTTGAGCATATTAAAGGCATACATCATGCAAACGAAAGATATTTTTAAGGAGCTCAATATAGGAAGGATATTACCTTCTAGACTTTAAAATGTACAAGAAATATCAGTCTTCAACTTTAGCCCCAGCACATGCAGGAATTCTCTCTAAAGCTATGCCATAATGGGAAATAGAGGCGTGTCTTGGTTCGTATCCAGCCGTGTCGCCTAGCAACCCGAGAAATGTTGTCATCAGAGATTTAGATGTGTAGACAGAGCAGGAAAAGCCAACTTTACTCCCACTACAAGCTGGTCTCTTGTCCAACACACATATACATGCCTCAGATTCCTTAGAAAGGGGATGTTAAAGCAGGACATAGGAATAACCATGTGGGACTAACTAGCAGAGTCTGTCAACAATCAATGCTTTCTCCATCCGATTCGTCAACACAGACAGACAAGGGAGGAGACCATTTCTGAAACAGGAATGTTTTATTTTCAAGTTCAACTTCCACTTGAGATGTACTTTCGGGGCGGAAAGCGTGGGTAGTATATTTTCAATATACATATATTTTCATATTTTGGAGTATATGCAAGAAATGTTTTCTGCATTAAAATCTATTATTCAGGGTCTAACTATAAAGCCCTGATCAGCTTTGATCTAGTGAGCATAAAAATCATAACAACTCCTGCATTCAATCTTCATAATAGAATTGAAGATTATTGACTATAATCAAAGGACACAGTCAGTTTTAACATACTACAGTTCCACACACACATACAACACAAATATATACACTCTCTTATCAAGACTTCCAGAAATTACAAAATACCTACATGTAAAATTATCTTTTTTTATCAAAAGAGCATCATACTACGGTTCCACACACATATATATCACAAACACATTCTATTATAAAGATTTTCAGAAACTACAAAATATATATCTGTAAAAATCACTTTTATTATTATAACTGAATCTGACATATTTTCTTGATATCATCCTCCAGCAATCCTCACTCATCTACTATGACACAAGAAAATATTAAGACGGTCATTGATCAAAATGGACAAGCAAGACACACCCACAATGATCTTGGCATAGTTCAATCGGTCTTGACAGTTGATTGTCTGATCAAAGGGGTCTCCATTGACCATGCAGGGTAGCTAGTCTTGACATTGATCTGTGATGGTCATTGCAACACACTGATCTGGGATTCGTGCCAGCCATTTGAATAGCTTTATGTCCTTCCAACAAGGGCCGTATATTTTCAAAGGTATATGGACTTTACATTGATTGATTTGTCAATATTTAGCCCAATCATTCCAAAATACTTTCCCATGTGTGTGATCCTCTTAATACCACCTTAATTTGTATCTAACAATAATCTCACAAAAGTGGAATATAATAGTAGCAGGATCTACATACAGCAATTATGACATTTGTAAAAAAAAAATAAAAAAAAAAAAAAAAAAAAAAAAAAAAAAAAAAAAAATGATGAAGACATTCAGCAGTTGGGTATATATAGGTAATCATAAATGAATTATCATAATTGTCTATTCATGTTTGGTGCACCAACTAATAGCATCAACTTAATTAACGCTTAGGCACAAATAGTTGCTGAAAAAAAGTGGTCAGTTTACTCCCTGACAGAAATTTATTGGTTCCTGATATTGTATTTTTATCCAATTTATGAATTCATGATATACTTATAATTGCAGAAACCAGAACCATACACTGTGGCAGAGGCATATGATTCTCACCACAATAGATCAAGTATCCTGAATGCTCGATATGGATATAGAGGATAGTTTAGGGCAGATTATAGAGTATGAGGAGGTGCGGTTTGAGGCAGGTTAGGTGCTGAACCAGTAATAAGATTGACCATTAGACATATCATCCGTGTTTTCACAAAGTGAGGGAGCCAGAGGATATTGTTACACAAAATAAGTTACAAGTCCAATGATATCTGTCCTTCTATAGAATGAACGCAATATTCGATAGAATGCCCATTGAATTTGCGATGTCAGGACTTCTTTTTCTTCATGCAACAATGCCCTTTGGCTCCTGTCACTTTGTGAAAACATGGACGATATGAATACTAACCGAGGCGAAATGAGCTCTCTTGGCAGTTTTATAACCATTAATCAGACAGCAGCATCTTTCAAAGATCTCTCTAAAACACTATGATATTCTAACCTCTGTCTACAAGATTTTTTTTTTTTGGGGGGGGGGGGGAATATATATGCCTTTTTGATGAGTATAGACAATATTGAAGCAACTCCTTGGTGGGTCTCTGAAGAAACTACATTATCACATTAAATTCCTACCGAGCTCATCCCATTCTCAACATGTTTCTTCTTTCTCCGCCTCTTCTCAATTATACCCAGAGGTTCTGTGGTGGGTCTATATAGTTGTATCTCTTTCGTTTAAAAGCAAACGTTTTAAGCTCAATGTGACATGATTAAAGTGACAGACGTCTATTTCTAAGACAAATTATAAAAGAACCCATTAAGGGATTAACACTTAAGCAGAAGACAAAAGCTGCCCACTGGGCAGAACGGCTTTAAACCACACTCTTCATTTATCCATCTCACTTTCGCACTTGTCAAATCATTATTCTTCTCCCACCGTCTTTAATACTCTCTTTTTCTCACAAGGATATATTTCTGAGACTATTGAGCGTTTAATTTTCAAAGCACTTTCCTTTCCAATTTTCAGGCATTCTGGAATACACCATGGCAGAAATAAGCCTACTTATCTAAATTAAACTGATAAGGAATCGCTTGGCACTTGGGGTGTCTTTCTGGGTCTTTTTCTTTTTTTGCTGCTGCGTTTGTCGACATGTTGGTGCTATTTCTCCTGATTGCAGAAATTCACAAGGCTTATGGGCCCTGCATGTACTTGCATCATTGTTGGGATGGGGGGGGGGGGAGAGGTTACTTGACATGCACCTGTCTAACGTTTCGTTGCGCATTTCTCCTTTTTTTGTGTGTGTGTTCTCACTGTATGACCACTCTGTTCATCCATCCATCCTCTATGTCACCTTCAATGACAGGGGTTTGCCATCTCAAGTTCACACTTCTGTTCTGAAGAGCAAACATTCTATCAATGTAGATATCCTTCTGCTCGCTATAACGTTTCCTCCCCCTATCCTCAAACTCTATCTCTCTCTCCTCTCTCCATCTCCCAGTCTCTCCACCTCTCTCTCTATCACACCTTTCCTCTACCTTTTCATTTTCAGACAAAAAAAATTGAATAGATTCCAAATTGGTATCATCTGAAGGAAACTTCATTAATCTATCTCAAAACAACATCATCATATTCACAATTTTTTACTCTAAATGAGTATTCACACATAATAAGTAGTATCTTGTTTTTTCTTTCTCTGTATGTGTTCTGATTCTATATATTTTTTGACAAATTCCACCATATATTTCTATGCATGTTTCATACCATGTATCTTCCTGATATTTTCTTTATTTTTGTCTAGCCATCTCTCTCTTACTCCCCCTCTCTTTTTCTTTCTCTCTGTCTCGGTATCTGTCTCTCTCTCTCCCTCGCTCTCTCTCTCCCCCTCCCTCTCCTTCTCCCTCCTTCCCTCTCTCCTTTTCTATCTCTCTCTCTCTATCTTCCTTTGTCCCTCCATCCCTCTCACTTCTCTCTCCCTCAATCTCGCCCCTCTTTCTTTCTCTGTTTCTCTCTCTCTCCCTCTCTCTGCATGTCCACCTGACGACTCCCTGCATGCGTCCAATGATGGGCCAGTGGGTCCACTCGTCTCTCATTAGCCAAGCAGTCTGGGGCGACCAGAGCCTTGTGATATCACTGTACCTTGAAGATTGGCCGTGCATAGCGCTACATGACTGTCTCACCTATTCAAAAGTGCATGCAGCCTGGTATGCTACACCCATGTAGGATCCATGGTACTACAGTCGATTATAACATGGATCCATGATTATAACATGTTGTTATTTTTATCCATCTGCTCTTTAAAATCTTTGTAGTGGACTACCTGATTGAAAGAGGTGAACCCAAGTCTATTGGAAGATGAACCAGCGACGTAGACAAAATTTCATCTTGCGTTAGCCATGGGGAAAAAAATATTTTAAAAACATAAATTTTCAATGAAAAAAATTTATAGGCCTACTAACTATCTTGAAAGCAAAAAAATCAAGTTGAAAGCAACTTTGTCATATTGCCTGTGCCATCAGATCAATACCAAAGAAATTTTATGATGCAAATTAAACACTTACTAAAACTTTATTGTGCTTAGCTTTAAGGAAAAGCAATGTAAATTATAATTTCATCAAATGATGTAATGACAACAATAAAACATGATGGTAAAAAAACAGAGATGTCACATATTCACAGATGCTGTAGTTGAGCATTACAAATACTAGTCAACTTTCATCAACGAATATAAGGATGCACATAAAACTATACTTTTCTTATACACAGGTATTCGCGATGAGATGTTGCCATAATCACAATCCTAAGCTTCCTGATTTCTCCATTTGTCCCTAGAGCCTGTATCAATTTGTCAGACATCAAGCATAATACAGATGACTATTTATGGAACTGACCCTCGATCTGCTAGTCTTTCATTCCCATCGGAGCAATAGTAAGCCTTCCACAAAAGAAACGTGTCCAAGCTTCAGGAAGATGAAGCTCACTTTCTACAAACCGAGAATTTACACTGCAAATATTATCCTCTCATTTTGTTATATTATGGAATTTGTTGCAGATTCAAGCCATAGATACACTGTAAAGTATATACAGTAATCAGATGTTTTTTTTTAGTGTGTGTGTTTTTTTAAGAAAGCAAGCACACAATCATGCTGAAGTAGAAAACACCAGCATCTGTTTATATATTTTTTTCTTTTCTGCCTTTTGGGTTTAATTCTGTTTATTTCCACTCTCCTTGTTTAACCAGCTATCATTGCACTATCACTGAAATTTATGCAAAAGAACAGATAGGGTGTATTCATACATGGCACAAGACAATGATAAATTTTCAAGGCATGAACAGGAAGCATTTGAATTGCTACATTTTCAAATTTTTGTGATTAATGTACATGTAAATGGGCTTCCCAAGGGACAATAAATATCTAATTGTGTTAGTAAAGAATGATTCTTTTGGGATCAAATGTGTTTAGAGTACTCTGACATCTGGTTTTAAAAAATATGTTATTTTAGTTTTTGCAGCTTATCCTTTTGCATGTCACCAATAATATTATTTATTGTGGGCAGTAGGGTGCACTTGCCTGGACAGTTTCTTTATAATAAAAAAATACACATTTTCCACCAGAGAATATTAATTTTTAAATGCCCATCCCCCCATATTTCCCAACACTTGTAGACTTCACTTAAAAACATAGCTTGTGTTAGATAATGTTCCAAACAGAGTTTGATAGAAGTGCATATCATTCAAGGGTACTCATTTACACCCTGTTTACACTCTTCTGGTTATATCACCTTCTGGTTATATTGCCTATGGTTTACAAGCTGGGGGAGGGGGTGGGGGCAGCCAGATTTCCAAATAATTTTGGGAATTAGTGTGCATGAGTATGAATGTAAGTTAAAAATATATTCCACATCTCCTGTAATGTCTACCGATTTAAACCCTTCTGGCTCTGAAATGTTAATAACAAGTGACAGATACACAGGCTTCAAGGTCAGTACACAAAATAAAGTTCAGATGTGAACAGCAGTCGAGTAACACAAGAATGCAACAGAGCCTATCCTACAGACATAATAGCGAGCCAAGAATACCTTTAGGCTAGAATCATCTTCTTTCTTCCCAAACCATGCTGTGCAGTGTACATGGTATTCTCTCAAATGGAAACACAT
>BQKZ01005416.1:0-30117 GCA_036244855.1 Temnopleurus reevesii | reverse complement strand
AGGATACAGCCCGTTTACCTCATATATTCTTGTTCAGCATGAAAAACTAGTCTAGATTAACCACATGAAAATTTCTACCTCTTCGGGTGACCCCTTCCTCAGTTATAACCCGGACTATGTGACTATAGAAGCGGATTATCATTCCTCTGATTACAAAAAAAATATCTCCTTGTGGGTTACATATTATACAAAACATGAGAGGTAATCAAGATACAGAAGTTGGATGGAAATGATAGAAGAAAATCCTCTGATTCCCAATCAAATGAAAATAGCAGGAACAATCAAATAAAATATTAGTGGGGTTTACTGATATTACAGAATATCTATTGGTGCTAATTTCCTTCTATCAGTTCAATCCGACTTGCACGTAACTATGTAATATCATCCAAAATTTTGAGGTTACAATTTTTGTAACATAATTCTTGTAACATGAATTGCTGATTCACAAATGAAAGAATAAGCAAAGTAAATACATGTATAGACTTTTGATAATGAGTAAACAAGACCGAATTTTGTGCAACTCATGAATAATCAGTCAAGTCCTACCTTCTCAAGGGAACCTTTCCTAGATTCTGCAATTCTGTGTTTCCTGTCCTCCTCAGCAAAAATAGCAAAGACGTCAATGAGAAGTTCACTCAGTGTAAGCTTTGCAGCACATGCCTCTCTCTGCACTGGCAGACTCAGGTTCCTCATCTAGTGAAAATGAATAGAATGATATTATTTGGGATAAATTGATGATTAATTTTCATCTATCAAATTGGCAGGAGCATTTTCAATATGATCTGTGAAATATTTATCACAATTATTGAAATGTAGAACTTAGAGTGTACTTTCCAAAAATGGCGACATAAGTGCCAAAAGTCACAAAACTAAATACATGTAGAATGATTTTGATTATCAATGATTGTGTATGCTCATTGCAAATGTATCACATGTATATAGATTGGTTTTTTCTCATGATCAGGTTCCCCCTCCCTGAAAAACCTTGTTTGGTTGCACTCTAATGCAATTTTTTAAAGCGAAAGTCAGTCCGAAAAAAGTTTGTTGCTCTCATTTTTTTAGTACAATTCATAAATTCATGGGGAAAATAAGATTTAGAAGGGGGTAAAAAGCCAAAGAGCATCTGAAAATGACTTTTCATGTTTCTTTTCACATGTTTATCTACAATTTCACAGTGATTTTTTCAATTTTACTGAAAAGTCCACCCCCCCAAAAAAAAGGTTCAGCTGGGCCATTTTCTGAGGGTCGGTCGGTGGCGAGCATCCAAACAATTTTTTTTAGCCTTACCTCAGAGACAGGAGAAAGTGTCTGGATGTGAATCATAAGCTCATCAGCGATGGAAACCACTTTCTTCATCACACTGTATGCCTCGAGAAGATACTTGTGTTGAAGCTCTTTGTCTTGACTGTCACAGGCAAACAATCTAGTACATAGGAACAGAAAATATTATGAGTCATTATACCATACAGTAGCTCGATATTATTCTTATAAAGGATGTGTATTATACCAAATCATTACTGTTTATTTCGCGAAAAATTATCTCATTATTAAGAGTTGCTGACTCTTGCGCAATGGTGACATTTTTTTAACACATAAATGGAGAACAATATGCAACTAATGTCTTTTTTCAAAGCTGGCTTAATCTATTCAATCGAAAGAGATTATCTGACCTTTCATTTCCAGGACTTACATTTTAAGTTATTGACAATAACACTAACCATTTGATCACTTATTGCCAGTCTCATTCCAGTTACCGCCCAATAGGATGAGTTGTTCAATCTAAGGGCTCTTTAGTGCTCATTTAATATATTTTTGTTGTGTGTTCCATGTGTCATTTTTATATATTTGTTTTCACTTTGTTTTGTTTCATGCATGCATATTCTTCTTTTGTTCCCAAACAAAATTTAATCAAGTAATAATCATAAACTAATCATATATTAACATTCTCACCTGAGGATATTAGCCTGCTGCTGCATGATCTGGATAGCCTCTCTCTTGTATCCTGAACCTAGCATTGCTTCCACACTGCGTTCAAACTTCTGACAAGCCGTCTGGAGCTCTCGATGAGCCTTGGGCTGCATGGTGTCACGACACTCCTGTAAGACTTGGTTGACCTGAACCTCAGCAAATCTGAATATAATTAATGGATTGGGAAATAAAATGTCAAAAATCTATCCTGCACCTAGCATTGCTTCCACACTGCGTTCAAACTTCTGACAAGCCGTCTGCAGCTCACGTTGAGCCTTGGGTTGCATGGTGTCACAACACTCTTGCAAGACTTGGTTCACCTGCACCTCGGCAAATCTGAAATAAATTCACAAATTAATGAAAGTTTATAATACTACTACTAATAATAATGCATCTTATTTATCCAGGATAGCTGCTTCAGTTCTCCAAACTGTTCTCCCAGCGGGTCCTGCAAGTACACAACGTACGCTCATTGTCAACTCCCTGGGGAGGATCCCAGCAGGGTGCTTCAATTATGGCACTCACTGCTAAATTGACGAGAATGGCCACTTCAAATGCATATTGCTGTAACTGGAAATTGTGGTTCAATTTAATATCTCTTTGCCGTATCAAATAACTTAAAAAATCAAAAGACAAGATTCATAGTTTTGTAGTGTCTGCACAATTTTTGAGAATCTCAATTTCTCATCTTTACTTAATATATTTCCTGGATGAATTTTACTTACTTGGCCTCAAGTGTAGCCTTGATATATGCAATCAATCCAGCCTTATTAGGCCTCTGCTCAGCGAGTGCAGTGAAGGTAGCAATAGACTTGAGGATAAGGGCTCTAGCTTTGTTGCTCCTTTCTCTGTCCTCGATATCACCAAGGTATGCTTCAACCATCAACAATGTTGTCTTCATCCAGAACGTCTCGTCTGTCTCAAGGTTCTGAATTCAAAGAAAGAGAAAAAAATAATTCAGATTTCATGAAGAAGATTTGGTTGATCTTGTCCTCTTCCTATAGCATCATCAATTATCATGGGTGTAGTCTTTGGGGTGTTGCTAGAAAGATTGCAATATCAATTGCAAAACAGGATCTTTGTTTCATGCGCACCTTCCTAAAGCGCAGATTGAGTGTGAATGAAAATATTTGTTTCAATTTGCAACTGATTTGCGAATTGATCGCAACTGAAAGGAGGTTTGATATTGCTTATTCTATCAAGTTCCTATTCTGTAATACTGTAATACCATAAAGCGGGTCAGACATGAATGCTGGGGTGAATAGTGACAAACAAATTAATGATTACCTTTTTGATGAGGTGGATCACTCTATTAACCCTATTATGGGATATCTCTTTCAATATACATGAAAGAAAAAAAAGCTGAAGGCCAATATGAGATAAGCCTATCTAAATCGACTCTAATAATACTAGTGAACCTCTTCATCCATGGATCCTAGAATGTCCCGTTCACCAAATCATAAATATTAAGTGCCAAGGAATTGATATACAACATATTATTATTTCATGAACAAGATATATAACCTGAATATCAATCTTACCTGCGCCTCTTTGAGAAGATTGATAGCCTGTCCATAGTTGGCTTCATCAGCATTTGCTAGACTGGCTAGATGAAGAAGGATGTACGCTTGGGTCCATGTATCCTCAAAAGCCTGCGCAGCTAAATATGCTTCATTCAGAAGCTCCCTTGCTGATTGGTAGTAACCCTGTAACAAAGAATTGGTTGAAAGAATGATTAATAGAAATTTGCTATAAAAAATGGAAAACTAGCTTGATAAAGGAGGATACCTAAGTATGGGTCCATGTATCCTAAAAAGCGTGTGCAGATTGTTAGTAATCCTCTGTCAAACAAATTCATTTAAAGAATGATTAATTGATAGCCGCTTTCTATAAAGATTGCAAAACTGGCTTGATAAAGGAGTATATATAAGCTTAAGTTCATGTTTCCACAAGAGCCTGTGCAGCTAAATATGCTTCGTTCAGAAGCTCCCTTGCCGATTGATAGTACCCCTGTAAGAAAAGAAAGATTTATTATTGTACTACACAAAATAATTCAAATGCATGTATGGAATTGTAATCAAGTCTTTATACATCTGAAAATAACCAAATGAAACTGAATGTAATTAAACACACTGTATTCCATTTCATGCAAAAGTGATTCAATTTATTGAATGAAGTCTCTCGCTTTAGTACACACCCTGTAAAATGCAACCATTCTGAAGAGATATAATTAGAAAGGGTTCCCTAAATTATTTTTCTACTATGGGGGTGTTGCTCAAAAGCTGCAATTTGAAGTGATTGAAGTGCACCAATCAAAACCATTGTTTCATGTGCATCTTGTTAAAAGCGCATTCCGTGCGCAAATTAAAATGTGCGTTACAATTGCAACTGATTTGCAGTTGTTTTTGCGATGAATTGCAACTTTTGAGCAACACCCCCTATAATTGAATGTTCTACACACCTGTTTGATAAGTATCTCAGCTTGTTGTGTCCATGCTTGTCTGTAGGACTGTGCACTCAACGCCTTCTTGAATCCTTTCACTGCCTCCACAATGTCCGTCTGTGGAGAACACACATTATTCAAAGGTATTATACTGATTCCATTACCAGGCTTCACACCATTTGAGAAATTTAAAGTTTCTTGATTTTTCCTTCATGAATTTTCAAAATTCCACAATGAAAATTGTTTAGGGATCTAGACCAGTGATCTTGATTTGAATGAATAAAGGAAAACCCTTACAGCATTGCTTCTACGCTTAATTCAATTCACTGACAGGAAAAAGTAAATTAATTCTCTGGGTTTTCCAGGATTATTTGACATTCATCCATTATTACAAATTCTAGAAAATTCCATCATCAATTAACAGCATATTGACAATCCACAAATATCTCTTTAACAATGCAAACAAAAAATATTAATATTCGTCATAAAATTATGTCAGTAGATTAATACTTTGCAAGCGGTTTTACAGTGTACAGTGTACACGTCTACAGGCAAACGGGTCAAAATCCTTTCTTCGTTTGCCAGTTCGTATTCCAAGCTAAGATGTTTTCCTTTGCTAAAAGGGTTTCAAAATTTGTCCACTGGGTGTATTCTTTCTTTGTTGACATGACTCACTGACATTTCTAACAACAAATTACACTTTTGTTGTAAATTTGCAGTTGATATTGTTTGTTTTATGAACCAAAGTGGTTTGGGCAAAAACATGAAAGATCAAGTAGGTTCATTACAAATTTAGGTATGTAACCCCAGAATATTTTGTATTCTTTGTGTTTGTTAATTCAGTTATTGAATAAATACAAATACAAACATACCTTCTGATCAGGTGCAATGATCGTCCTGGATAGCTGAGGCCCTTTGGTCTTATCACCTGACATCGCCCTTTTCAGCTCCTCCACTCGCTTGGCCTCTCTGTTCACTTGCGCTTGTCTTTCTCTCAGCTTTGTAATCTCATCACGAGATCTAGAGAACAAATGTGGGGTAATAATTGAGTAGCTACTATCATAGATGCCTGGCAAGGTTAATATCCCAATTATAAATTCTATTTCAATCAGTGGGTTTTCCATCAGTGAAAACACATACTTAAACAAATGATTGTTTGTTTTATTTCTGTTATCTTTTATGACAGAAATAAAACAAACAAACAAGCAATCAAAACAAAAATGTATTTAAGAAAAATAATATTTTGTGAACATTGTAATGTGAAATGTATTGATGGAGCAAATTAACTTTGGGTATAAGGACAGAAAAGCAAACAAAGACATACGAATGTTACTCATCATTAGCATGCCCATCCATCTTTAATGTTGATATTATTTCTGGTATGATATAACCAAATGAAAGTTTAAGTGTAATTGAACGGGTTTGCAAAGACTTACTGGGCTTGTAAAGAATTATGAACACTTTTGGTGCAAACAAAGCATTTAGAAAAGATTACTTGAAAAATATTATCATTCAATAAATATGTGATTTGTGATTGAGGGAGTTTGAGAACAATTTACTGTATAAGCCAATATTTAAGCACACAGATATTTTTTGTGATTTCGGCCCATTTGGACACATTGGCATGTAGTTATTTTCATATCTTTTGACAGTTTTTGTACACATATGAATGTGCATCACGCGAGTGGAAACTTTTGCACTGCCAAGACCGTGAAATTCACAAATACAAAACCACTGCGAAGAGTTCAGCTCATAAAGTACTCAGTTTGAAAGTCTAGACTTACTTAGCTTGTTCCTCTGTGCTCAGATTGGTTGGTCCGACAACAGCCTCATGGAACTTGGCTGATGTAGATAGATTCATCTCCCAGCATACCTCAGCAGCACTGCAAATAAATCACATGTACACATATCAAGCTGATGAAGGTCATTCTACTAACTGACATTCGTGATTTCTTGCTTTTACAACATATTTCTTTCATGAATGAATGGCTTCCTGCATAATTTTATTTTCAGATGTGTGTTAAATGTTCAAAAAAGTTGTTGGATATCAAGCACGCACTTAATTAGATATTTTATGCCAAAGGAATAATGTTGTACCTTGAGCATTTTTTTTAAAAAGCCGATCTGGCAGCATACAAATTGTATACATCATCATCATTATTTCTATTTTCATTCTTCATCAACATTTTTCTGCCATGGCAGTTACACCTTCATCTTTACTATTACCACTGAGAATGTTTAAAAGATGACATGCATGACTTGACTTGCTAGAAAATTGCCAGCAATCCTACGTTGTAGATGATCGGCACACACTAATAAAAATTCTTGTTCCATGCGCACCTTTTTGGAAGAAGAGACCATACACAAATGACAATGTGCAATCTATTGCTACTTTCTAACAACATCCCCATAGATGTAATACTGACACACATGCTAAATCTAGAATACATTTTTTTATTCTATATAAGCAAGATTATCACAAGAAACATCTCTTGCAACGCATTCTGTGTATTTCTTACATGAGGCGGTATGTCTTTGCACACGTCTCAGATAAGACGATATCCCTCGCGATGACCTCTGCCATGTTGAGTGCTGGGAAGACAAGATGGGTGAAGTTAGCTGCTCTCAACTCTGACACTAACATCTCCAGATAGTATAGAGTCAATGTCTAGAAAGAGAGTGAGAAAAGGTTACTGGGTCAGGTTAAAAAATTTCTTTCAAATATTATGTAAAATAAAAGTGCATAATGTTGTCTCTTCTGAATCAGACAATAAAATATTCAGATAGCACAAGCTCAATGTCTTTAAAAAAAAAAGAAATGCCAAATAGAATGACATGACCAATTTGTTAACAAAGCTTCAAACATTATGCAAAAAAAGCAATAAGATGCATAAGGTAAGCTCCTCCTTACTATGAGACTAACATATGACTAACTAGATGAATCCTCGACCGCGCACGGTCAAAATTTATGCCTCCGCCATCGAGCAATCAGAAAGATTATGTACGGCTTCTTCCATGCCATCAGAAATCAAAAACATTTTACAAATTCTGGGCACTGCCACCTTTGACCCCACAAACCCAAAATCTCAAGTTCTTCCTCACATGCTTATACCTAATACCTTATACCTAAGTTTGAAAGGAATTGGATCAATTTTTCTGTTATAAGTGAGCTATATTGGTTGACTTTGTACAAGTTTTCTGCCCGGTGACCTTTGACCTTTGACTCACTGAACCCAAAATCTATTCAATTCATCCTCACNCTGTGCTCAGATTGGTTGGTCCGACAACAGCTTCATGGTATTTAGCTGATGTAGACAGGTTCATCTCCCAGCATACCTCAGCAGCACTGCAAATAATTCACAAAATATACAGAGATCAAGCTCATTAACATCATACCCCTAACTGTCTCAAGACCTGTCATGAATTCTTACTTTTACATCATATTTCTTTAATGAATTACTGGCTTCCTGTTAAATTTCTTAAGGTATGTTTTTTGTTGATAAAGTTTGCTGAAGATCAAGCATATATTTCCTCAAATATTCTAAAGGTAAAGAAGTAATGTGATCACATTATAAAATAAGAATTTTTTTATTGAGAAAACACATGCATTTGCTTCATCGATGATTTCTTGAAAAAAAAAACAGCAATATAAATTTTTGTGTTTGATATTTCTCCCTTCTAGTTTTTTTTTTGTGGTCTCGACAAAATCAACGAATAACCACTTCTCTAAATCTATGACACTGCAGTATGATTTCATCTGCTCTTTTGTCTTTTGTCTCTGTGTATGTTTAGTAAGAGATAACATGAATGGCTTAATAACTTGGGGGTGTTGCTAGAATTTTGCCATCAATTGCAAATCAGGTTAGAATTAAACATGTATTTTCATTTGCGCTCTTTAAAAGACACACATGGAACAATGATTTTGATTGGCACATGCAGATCAACTCTCATAGAAGTTTCTAGCAACAACTTCTACAACATATTATTGACATACATGCAAAATTTTTCAATACATGTATCTTTGAATTTGATATAAGTAAGCTTGTCACGAGGACTATCATTTGAGATGCATTCTTCTTATTTCTTACATGAGTCGGTATGTCTTTGCACAGGTCTCAGACAAGACAATGTCCCTCGCAATGACTTCAGCCATGTTGAGTGCAGGGAACACAAGATGGGTGAAGTTAGCTGCTCTCAGCTCTGACACTAACATCTCCAAATAGTACAAGGTCAATGTCTGAAAAAAAAGAGTATGAAGTGATTATGAGGTGCGGTTTACAAATTTATTTCAAATGTTGCAAAACACAAGGAGCATAGTTGTATCTGTTTTAAATCTGATAATGAAATCCCAGATATTACAAGCTCAATTTCTGGAAAGAAATTAAGAAGATAGAATAATTAGATAACATGATTAAATTGGGTTTCAAATTTCTCAAATATCATGTAATGCTTCAAAGTGCACAAAGAAATATGTTCCCTACTTTCAGACTAACATCTGAAAAATACTATATTTTACAGAGAGTAAAAAAATAACATGATATGATAAAAGTCTGTACATCAAAACTTGAAAAATATAAATCCTGAAAATATTTCAAAGAATACATTTATTAAAAAAAGATGTGTGTTCAAGGTTAATCAAGTAGGAATTAAATTAAAAAGAAATATTTTTCACCTGCATTAAACATAAGACAAACATCCAAGCTCGTACATGGAAAGCATGCTGTACAAAACATCCTTGAATTTTGCAATTAATAAAAAGTACAACTTGTAATCACTAGTGTAGAAGTAGAACTTACCGGTTTGAGAATGGATTGCTTGTTGATGCTCTCACCGGATGGATCATGCTTGTAGGCTTCTCTGATCTGATAAGAGAATAATCATGACTTTACATGAATTATGTATTCATGTATCATGGAAGATACTGAAGTTCTTGCAAAAACATGGCACATATCAGATTTATACATTGACATAAGTTGTGGCAAAAATATAGGCACTGCATCGATGGGTCCCTTCCGCTTCGGTTTCTCCTTCACCAGCTCGTGGCCCTTGGCTCATTTGCCTTCCTTATCTGAGTCTTAATTACCCTGAACACTTTACATTAAGAATGGGTATGTCAACATTACATGAAGCAAGAAGCATGATTCATACCTCATCAGGGACATCATATCCAGCCCATTCCTCAGGGCTTGTCGGCACAGCATCGATGGGTCCCTTCCGCTTCGGTTTCTCCTTGACCGGCTCCTGGTCCTTGGCTCCTTTACCTCCCTTGTCGGATCCTTTCTTCCCCTTTGCTGAACCCTTCACATTGGCCTGCTCATTGGCTGCGGCTGCCTTGGCAAGCTCCTTGGCTACCACGCCAGCAGATGTGATGGAGACCTGAATCAATAGGAGAATGGTAGCGTTGAAATTATTTCGTACATATATAACGAAAAAATTGGAATACAATAAGATTATTTGGATTATTTTTTTAATGCTCAAAAGATGACCATTTTCTTTCTTGCTTTTAAATTGATCTGGTGTCTCATATTTCTGCCTGTCAATGAATGTAATTAGCTCTCTGAATTCTTTCTCCTCTAACTGTCCCTCAGCTCAGGCACATTCTTCACGTGGATAATTGGGCATTGAAAACTCCCAGTAATTGCATACTGGGAAATAACATCAGATTGCTAGGGAATTGTGAGACCCTAGATACTGATGCCGTCCTCGGTTACAAATTTTGGATATGATTCACAAAATTTATTAACCCAATTTTGTTGTTATCATTATCACTCATTTTTAGAATTTGACATTATAAAATAACATGATTGTACAGAATACCACATGTCTACAAGGAAGATGATATCTTAAGCCTTTGACTAATTGATAAATAGCTTTAAGCATTTCATATTTATCTTCAAATCTTTATAGTTTGTTCATCTCTAAATAATGATAAAAATTTAACAAACCTGCATGAGCCTAGAGAGGAAGCCCCATGCCAGGATGCAGTAGTTGCTATGGGCCTCGGTGCCACGTCCGGCAACCACAGCCAACATGGTGTGTATGCGGACTAGATGCTCTAGTATCTTAGCACTGGTGATCTCCTCTACACATAGGTCGAGGTTGGACGCAGATAGACCAATGACGGACGTCTTTGTGACTGGAATGTAATGCTTCTCATCATCTTCATTCTCTGATTTTAACAAAAAGGAGATCAAAATTTTAAGTAGTAATAACAATAATCATCATTTCCCAATGTCTAGCACATCCAAGATACATATCATTCACAACTGTCAAGTCCCATTCTGTACAAGGTTGTAAGATTGTATTGAACGTCAGAAGATTTTTATTAAATTAATTAATTAATTTATTTATGATGTTTTATTTTAATAAGGTAGCCCCATCAGTGATCGAAGTACTGTTCTACCTGAGGGCCTGTTCTACCTGGGGGCCCTTGGGGCTCATAGTTTGTCTGTCCTGACCACACTCACACTTTGCAGAGCTATCAGTGTACCCCAACTTCAACATTTATAACATTTATTAACAAAAGGAGATGAAAATATGTTAAGATAATGATCTTGCCTTTAAGATGGACATAAACTTTTGAAAAGCTTAACAATGATAACTCAAAAAATTGTAGAATAAAAAGGATCTACAAGGTAATTCTAAAATATCATATTCTAATTAGAATACGTAAACATTGATTATTGTACAGCATATTCTGAACCCCTGATACCTTCTTTTGATTTCTATTTTGTATGTCCTGATTTGTTTGATAGATTTAAACTATTCTTATGTCCTACGAAAAGCATCGAAAATTCAATGAATCTGGCCTTATTTGGTGCATCAGGGTTTATACAAAACAAAGACGATGGACTTACCTTTGTCAATTGTTTTATTATCAGTAGGGGCTGGAGAGGGTTGCTGGACTTCAACAGGGACTGGAGTATTCACTTTAGATGATCGCTTGGATTTCTTCTTGCGACCTCTCTCAGATCCTATTTAAAGAATGAAGGTAAGAGAATGAATAGTTTGACATATTTGTTCCAATCATCATCATATTCATTGCTCATGTCTTCATCATAGTTTGATCATCATTATCGTCGTCGTCGTCGTCATCATCATTATCATCATTATCACTATCATCATCACCATAAGTAATCATCATTATCATCATCACCTTCACCAACACCACCATCACCATCCTCAGCAGCAGCAGTATCATCATCATCATCATCATCATCATCATCACTATCACCATCACCATCACCATCACCATCACAATCATCATCAGCCTCATCCCCATCATTATCATTATCTTCACCAACATTCACATCATCATTCCCATCATCACAACCATCACCACCACCGCTACCACCTCCATCATTCCTATCATCATTATCATCACTATAATCATAATCATCACCAATACCACCAACATCATCAACATCATCATCATCATCATCATCATCATCAACATCATCATCATCTTCATTATCACCATCGCCATCACCACCACCATCAAATCATCATCCATTCTCTTACCAGCACTTTTCTTTGCACTACGAGTCCTGATCCTCATATTAAGCAGGATATCTGCAGCCCATTCAAGCTGGTCCATGCAGTCTTGGTACAGGAAACGCATCATAATCTTCATCATCAACATCATCATTACTATCATCCTCATTATTTCCATCATCATCATCATCATAATCATCATCATTTTTGACATTCCCACAACCAAATCATCATGTCTCCCCTCTCCCATAATTATCTTCATCATCATCATCATCATCATCATCACCATCTTCATCATCACCACCATCATCATCATCATCATCCATTCTCTTACCAGCACTTTTCTTTGCACTGCGAGTCCGGATCCTCATATTGAGCAGGATATCGGCAGCCCATTCAAGCTGGTCCATACAGTCTTGTAGAGGAAACTCATCATCTTTATGATAAATATCATCATCATCATCATCACTATCAATTACATCATCATCATCATCATCATCATCATCATCACCTCCATCACCATCATCACCATCATCATCATCATCATCATCATCAACATCATCATTATCATCATCATAACCATCATCATCATCTTCATCACCACCACCATCAAATCATCAAACATTTTCTTACCAGCACTTTTCTTTGCACTGCGGGTCCTAATCCTCATATTGAGCAGGATATCTGCGGCCCATTCAAGCTGGTCCATGCAGTCTTGTAGAGGAAACTCATTGAGATAAAGCCACTCAGCAAACTCCATCAGGTACTCAACCTTCTGCCAATTACTGGACGGCGACTGCATAGAGATTGAAAAATTGTACACATCATAAGAATAACAGCCATATGAGGCTTAAAAGTGGATGGCCTTGGCAAGGGTGCTGAACCTCAAACTGTTTCAGAAGATATGTTTAGAGCTGACTGCAATTGTGTGTATTCAATATGGTATATGTCTTTTTAACCCTCTGCGCGATTGCAACTTTTTCAGATTTCTGGCAACTGTTAAGACCAAATTTGTGACAACCGCGTATATGGTATTGACGTTATGTGTGTTTGAAAACACCTCACTAAATAGCCTGGTAAAATCAGGATTTACAAATACTTAACACTGTTAATCATTAAGAGAGTTTAAATGTTAAAAAGTAATTTATCAAATGATATAATTTTTTATATATTATAGTTTCCCTTTGCCCATGAACATTTTTTCAAACTTTGAACAAAATAAAATTTTCTATATGCCACATGTTTAAGTATTTTCATGCTCATTCATGAAGAATATGACTAAATATATCAAAATATTGATTTGGTTAAGACTTACCCTAAACGCTTCGATAGCATTCTGGTATGCAGTGAGCTGCTCAAATTGATCCTTGGAGCATTTAGCCACTTTGTACCACATCAGGGCCACATAGTCCTCACTCTCATCCTAACAGTACAGCATAAAGTAGAAAGAATAATTACAATATTTGTATGTATGGTCTGTTCTTTATCACTACATATATGGATGGAACAATGGTTTGCATAAAACAATGATATTGGCTGGTTTGTAGTGACATGTTGTATCAATTGTGATCAAACGTAACTTTCTTGTATTACCATTTACCAATCCCCATCCACAAAATAAGACATTTCTTGAGAAGATGAAGACCTTTTCATCTAAGTGGATGTTATCTATGTGCTAAACATTGTTAAACATCTTTTGCGCGTAGGAGTGCGCTGGCCAATAACATCCAAGATATCGCGTAAAAACCGTGCCGTGATGCCGTGCCGTGTATGGTGTGCCCGGGCCTTTACACTATAAATACCATTTGTAAATTTGATCCTTTACTGAGCACACTTTCTCAACAACTGTTGTCTCTCCTTCTCTTTTCTCTAAGTCAGCTCATACAGACAGGCATGTGATATGTGCTTTATAATTACAGTATATCATCATTACAATATAATCATTTAATATCTAAAATATTGGAGAATTTTTAGATTCTTACCCTGAATTTGGCAATATCAACATGAATGTCCCTGCCTAGCTGTGCTTTCACCATCAAGCGATGTTTGAAGATCAATCTGTGGAAAAAATATCCATTATGGGTAACAGAATTATGTGATTTAACAGCCAAACCTTTCAATAACTGAGTACAACCAACAATAGATAGTTCTTAGATATTTAATACATGATATATGAGTTATAGCATTATCCTTACAACTATCTCTCACAATCATCTGCCCACAATGTCGCCAACGACAATAGGCGAGGTCATATGATACCTAACAATACTCTAAATATCGATCTGTTTGGGTTGGGCAAGTAACTTTGACTTTGGGAAGCTAATGCATGTGTTATGTATATAATTTCATATACTTGCCGCCAATTTTCTTCCTTTATTATCAACGTAGGTAATGGGTGCTGCATCAAACAAACACTCCACAGTGTATATAGTTAATATCAGGAAAAATTGGGAATAAAGTGTAAAACGTATGTGATTTGTGATCTCGATGGCTGTAACCGGAAGCGGGTACCCAGACTTGTATGAACAGTTTACTGTGAAAACTGCATAGCGCAATCTGCGATACTTATTCACTGTTGGTGGCAAGAATAAGAATAAGAAAATTTCAATAATCAAATCATGGACTGAATGAAGACATTCACCAAAGCATCAAAACAGGATCACAAGCATTGTGAAGGAAAAAAAAAACGGATTCAGATAATACCATTTCCTTTGTAACTTTACAATTATCTAAAATAGTTTTTTATACACTATACTTGCAAGCATGCAAAGATAAGCAACAGTAACCAATATTTCTACTTACAGTCTGTGTTTGGTTCTTGGCATATCATTCACTGCCTTGTCCATTGCCGCCAAGGCTGCTTCCCATTCTCCCTAATTAGATGTAAATTAAATAATAAATGTTAGCATTATAAAGTAAATGCTGTAATTGTGACAGGTTTCTACTGAAGCCGAGTATGGTGTTCATTCTGTAATAGCTGGCTTCTGATGATGCCTAGATAAAGAAGCTCTCATAAATGAGGTGGGATTTTCACATGTAATTTACTGGGCATCATTTAGCAATTTAAAAAAGCAATGCTGAGACTTTGACAAAGGGAAAGACTGGCCTTTTTTTTTTAAATAAATTCTCTGAAAAAATATAAAATAACCAGATGAGATGTAGTAATAATCCTGTATTTATTGTAGAGCGCTTAGAGGCTTCTGTTATAGAGGCATTAGGTGCTAGATAAGTGCATACTATTATTATTGTTAGCATTCAAACTAGATGCTACTATCAAAGTACCCAATAACAGCCCTGTATTTGAGGGGGCAGCGACTTCGGTTGCGATGCCCCAGAGTAACGAAAACTACATACCTGGTCTGCATACGCCTGAAAGAGTACTCCATAGATGGCAGCTCTCAGGGTGATATCATCTTCGGGGTCTGAGAGAATATCAACGGTGTTGGGTGGCAGTGTAGCACTGGATGCGACGGTACGTGGGGTTGGGGCGCTTCCATCTCCATCCTCATCATCACTATCATCAGTTTTCTATGGATTGAGAGCATGATCAATATGCATTGTAAACTTTTTTGTTAGAATAACAGAAGATACGTCATTGCTAGTAAGAAATCCTTTTACAATATTGTTCTGTAAGACATAACTACAGTCTTATGAGAAAATTCCTGTACTCTTCCACTAATTCAGATGAACTTAGATTACATTTTTGTTACCTTCCACGGTGCCACATAAGTTTTTTCCAAGCACCTTCCGAATCAGGCAAGCAAACTTGGATATGGCTGAAAATCACTGGCACTGCAGGAAATTTAGCTTGTTCAGAAAACAAACGACTTAACTATTAATTTTGTTTTACTAACTGATTAGCTGAATTGAAAATCCCGTATCAGATTTCATTTTCCAAACACTTATTAGTGATTCTTATTTTTTTTACATGCCCAAGTCTGGCAAGGAACTGACTTTTACTTGCCCCAGTCAATTAGGCAAGTGCTTATGTACATGTAGAACCCTGCGTTCATACTGCTTTTTTTCCTTTTTTACATAACTCTTTTCTCTTACTCCATTGCTAGTTAGAGTGTGTTTTTTTGTTTTGTTTTGTTTTTAGTTTTGTTTTATTTTGTATTATTTGTTGCCATATTGGAATTCTCACACCCTTCAAATGAGAATAAAAATGCTATATCATGCAGTTGACATCTTAAAAGAAGACTTACCACTTTGATATCTTTCTTGTAGGTAGCATTGATGCACTCAAGGATGGATTTGAGAGGTTCTTTGAGCAGCTGGCGCTCCAATGGTTCTGAGATCAAGACGAGGCNACATTCCTTCATTTCCAAATATCTGAAGGGCTAAACTACATGTACCAATTGGAGAAGTGCAGCATGCATGAAACACAATATATCAAATGGTATACCTACTGAAAAATCTACTCTACCAGAAACCTAATCTATCTAAATAAATACATGCACATTCACAATTGTGTTTTCCACTTACACTGGCGGGTTAAGCAAACTTGGTGAGATGCCGGGGCTAAAATTGATTTAAAGCAGGTTTAGATGAATGAAAAATAATTAAAAGCCAGCTTTGTGATAAATCAACATTATTGGCGCTGCTGTGAAATGATTGCTGATGATCAATTGATTTCATTGCTGACTATAAAATGATGATAATGAAATACCGTAATTGATTTCTCCCTTTGGTTAAAATGCGCTGTAATGATCATATTATGGAGGTTTTGATTTCATTTGTCACAGTCACAGTCGACTGGAAGTAGTACGTCATAGTTTTGCGTGTGTGCCTATTGTTACGTACGCAACGAGATGTAACGTAACAATTAGCAAACGTGCAAAACTATGCCACACTACTTCCGATCGATGTGCCCTTCATCCCAGTTGACTGAAATCGAAAACACCATACTGACTAAGAACGACATATACATGTTTCATCATACACCATCAACATGTAAAAGTAACTCGACAAGATTCACCCTCATCCTTTGGTGCTCACAATTTCAATGTTCGGCAAACTAGTGACAAATAAGAATTTTTTTCAAGGTGAAAATTCAATCCTTGTACCCAATAAAAAAAAATATCTGTACAAACAATAAAACATTTTCAAATCAAAATCCAAAACATCTGTGGTGTATCAAACACACCATGAACAAAGAAATTCACTACAGAATTTGTTCAATCAACAAAAGACCCAGGTACCGTTTCAAATTTTAAAGAAGTGATCGTTTGGAAGAGAAAGAAATTTACCCTGTCCCTGATGAATGTAGGTCATCATCAGTTGGACTAGTCGTAGTACTAAATATAGATCAAATAGGAAGAAGAATTAAGAATAGAAAGGGTAACCCAAAAAAAACCAACGTATTTCAAAAATTTGCACACATCCAATCTGAGCTCATAATCCCTAAAGATCTTCAGTATCAAATACAAAGGGCATATCTGCCAACCTTTTAACCAATTCAGGACAGCAATAATTTTGCAGCAAATTCAATCACTATTCCTTCCCTAAATTGGCAACACTTATTCAAAATTTTGAATTCTCTCTTTTTTTAAAAATCTAATTAAATATAATGTTACCAAATTGTATCTTCATCGCCCCCAAAATAAGTTGTAACGATACAATTTGCCAATTTACGTGAAAACTAAGGATTTTTAAGTGTTTAATGTACTGCCAATTTAAAGATTTGTGAGAATTTCAGTGATCATTTATGTTTACAAAAAATTTTGCGGTAAACGCGAAATGGTGGAAAAATAGTGTTGATAAAATTTGGTGAAGATTTTTTTTTCTCTTTCTTCTCATGCATCTAGTATATTTTTCAGAGCACTGCATAAAAAATTATTGAACCGAAACACTGAAAATCACTGAAAAATGATTGAATACATTGTTCCTGGATTGAGAAAATCTTATTCCATAGGCAAAAAGGAGGTAAAAACCTTACTCTCACCAAAAACCCTAGAAAACACACATGAAAGAACTAAGGTATACCAACACTTTTTAATGCTATTTTTCACAAGTGGAAAATCTTACTTTCTTTTCTTGCAAAAAATCTTGCTAAATACATATAAGATAAAATCTTAATGGTTGGCAGGCAGGCAAAGGTCCAGAAAAAAAATAAATGGAGCACAATATGTTGATGACAAGGGAAAATTAACAGATAATTTGAATGAGAGATAACTCAAAGACCCCAGCTTAACCATGAATTCAAACCAGTTGAAAACAACTGTAACAGCCCAAGATTGCTTGGAATTAATGGGTAATGTCCCAGTAACATAGAAGCCTGGAAGCAACATGATTCAACACGACTCTTTGTTCAGAGGCAGTTAATTGTACGAGTCATGTTCAATCATGTTGCTTCTGGGATCCTATGTGACTGGGGAATGGCTTTTAAATCCAAGTAAAATTGTCTTCAACTGGTTAAAGACAATTCATTTGGAAAAGAAATAGATTTACCCTGAGGATTGGTCATCAATCGGACTAGTGCTGCACAGAAAATCAAACATGGATTATAGAGATTAAACAGGATGACTAATAAAATGGGGTTTATAAACAATGAATTAAAGAAAATATGTTAATCATGATATTTAAGATGAAAGAATTAATCTCTATATGAAACAATACATATTAGTCGACGAGTATTGCAATGTTTTGTTGGTTACAGCACAGATGCAACAAATGAACAGGATTAAACAAATAATCAATTAATTTGATACATGTACATTCCAAAACAAAACAGACAGACATCTAATATATTAACAAATAATATTTCAAGTCAAACCAAACAAAAGGAATGATTGAATTTATCACCAAAATCCATCACTTATCAAACTTACGTTTAAAGTTAGCTATCAAAGCTATAAAGTTATATCAACAATCTAAATTGAATTCAATCATACACCCAACAATGAATATGGACACAGTAAACCCAGAAATCCCCATGTGCGTGAAACTTCTGAAAATAGTTGGGAGTCTGGAAAANGTTCCTAGACTTGTAAGCAAGGTAGGCCAATCGGGACCAGACCTGGAGCTCTACCGATGGATCAGGCCACTGGCACTGCTCCACAAGGTTACTCAACTGAAAAGGAGAGAGACAAATCAAAACATCAGTAAATGAATGGTTCCTGGACTTGTAAGCGAGGTAGGCTAAACGGGACCAGTTCTACTGATGGATCAGCCCACTGATACTGCTCTACAAGGTTACTCAACTGAAAAGCACAGAAAGGCAAAAATCATTGGCAATTAATCATATCTGATGTAAGCATTTTGGTCCTGGGTTTATCTAGAAATGATAAAAAAGAATTGTGTGTTTTTTTTTCATAAAAGAGTAAGGATTGATATACCAAAACCATAAGATGGGTTATAATAGATTAACTTTCTATTGATATTCACTCTTTGAACAGAAGTCTGTCTTGTGCAAAAATACTGTTTGAATAATTACTTTTATATTAGAATTAACTAACTTCAATGGTTGATTGTAAATCTAGTTTGGGTGTCCAAAAGAGCATTTTTCATAACTTTCTTGATTCTGTGTCTTCTACATAAAATACTATAAAATTGAAAGATTTGTTAATTTTGTGACCATGAAATCGCTTAAAGTTTCACTCATTAGAATGCCTATAGTTTTGTGTACAATAATCTTTCAAAACGTGAAAATGACAACTCATAATGTGTGAAAAGGTCTGAAATTCACTGAATTCCCCCAGACTTATGTATGCTGAAATATTGGTTTTTAAAATATACTTCGACACAGATACTTTTAGTATAAGATGTTAATACAGAGTCCATATAGTAGTTCAAATGAAAGAGAAAATGATGCAGAACTTACATCATTGAGAGAGGGCGCTTCCTTGAAGTCCATGATGCCATTCCCATTTAGCGTCAACATCTCCAAGGCAACCAGGCACCGGGTCAAAGGTCGCTGTCCATCCATGTTGTTCTGATCGAAGAGTAAGTTTGTGGTGGGAAAAACTTGTTACAGTCATATTTATTGAACTGTTCATCCAATAAAGCAACCCAATATACAGTTGCAGGCACCTAATCAGTAACAATCAATTGTTCTCTGGGATTAACTTTATTACACTCAGTAAAAAAAAAAAAAAAAAAGGGAAGAAAAAAAGAAAGCTGCTTCACAAAAATTATATCTCAAATGTTTAGCCTATCTAAATAAAGTCGCACAGTAAAAAATCTCAGCTGGATTTTACGGAATAAAAGACCACAAATCATCTCAGTCACTTTGTTATCATTAAGAGAAATGCATCTTCAAGAAATAGGCAGAAGGAGAAGAAAAGTATGCATCCATAAACTTCTTGTGAGAACTGATGCATAATTATGCTTATTGATATAGAAATAAATGGGATTATAATCTATAAAAGTACACACCTGCGAACCCTGACTGTCAGGAAATAGGAACAAGTAACTTTCAAAATTGCAAACCTAGGAACATCTCTAAATTTCCTATCCATTACTACACACAAATTTCATAGAAATAGGAAATGGGTTAAAATTTGGATTAAATTATTTTCTCTTGTCAAAAACAGGAATGTTCCAAATTCATAGGAACAGTTGGTAGGTACAATGTACATAGGTACCATGATTAATGTTTTTCTCACCTCATCTTCAGTTCCAAGACCCTTTGAGATCTGTTGATTGAGAAGCTGTTTGACCTTGGTCCAGGTGATGAGGAGAGGATGACGGATAGCGATTGGGACCAGGTCCAGAGGTCTGGTCCCATTAGTGACAGTTATAGCATAGTCACACACCTGTTGATAAATGTAAACAAAAGACAAACAAAGAGGTTTATTGAGATCTGTTGACTGAGAAGTTGCTTCACTTTGGTCCAGGTAATAAAGAGAGGATGACGGATAGCAATAGGGACTAGGTCCAAAGGTCTGGTCCCGTTGGTCACAGCTATAGCATAGTCACATACCTGTTGATCCACAAAAAACAAACAAAAAGTTTATTTAGATCTGTTGACTGTGATGAGTAGAGGATGGCGGATAGCGATCGGGACCAGGTCCAAAGGTCTAGTCCCGTTCATCACAGTTATAGCATAGTCACACACCTGCGAGGTAAAACAAAAGCTTATGAAAAGATATACTCCATGAGCAACCAGGATCTGCACTGAAGGTCTGTATTTGTGATAATTCCAGCCTAACCACATATACTACATCGACTTAAAAAAAAATTATTTCCAATATTCTCCACCTAGATGGGAAAAAAGAGCGACATGGCATAAGTGTGTGTGAACCTGATGGGGAATATTATGACTATTGCAAAGGTGGACAGGGTGGAAAGTTTGAATAGGTTGACATAACGCAGGCCCAATTCAGGAACCTGGGGCTAGTCGCTAAACAAAGTGACATTGACTCCTTAAGCCCATTGACTCCTTATGCGAACTTAGAATTTGGGGTATGAGATGGGATCGCAGGTTTCAAAATAACTCATAAAGCTGAACAAGGAGATAGAGAAGTCGCGTTATTGAGCAACTGACCTCGAATTCTTAATATTCCATCATATTCTGTCATATTTTGTCATACTTTATNGATTCTGTTGGGGGAGGGGGTAATAGGGGTGGAAAAGGATGAAATCAGTCCGGATTAAAATTGTGAATGATGACTGCAACCAGTGACGTTGATTTTAGGGTGGGGTGGGGGACACACAACTTACACCTCACTGGCTGTGTTGGCCATGCGAATAATAGAAGCAATAGAGGGAGAGCTTGACCCTTGCTCTCGACCCCCTTCACCCGATCCTTGGGGTGGGGCGGCAGATGATCTGCTCCTAGATCACCATGGAAGGATATAATATATAACAGCAAACAATAAGAAAGAACATGAACTAGTTTATCATAGCTATGCACAACATATACATATTTTTGCACAAACGTTAGAAACAATGATGAGAAATAAGTAGAATTGCTTAAAGTTAGTATCAGAAAGGAATCAGATATCAATTTTGCAGATAACATATTTTTGTTAATGATCTTTCCAAACATGAATAGATTTTTTTGCCTGTGAAGAACCCAGAATATTTTTAATTTGTCTATATTCATAAAAGAAGAGAGCAACAGATCAACCATTTAGCCATTGTGAATCATCAAGCAGAGTATAGGAAAGAGAATACACAGTATTTGAATAAATATTTGGATAAATATTTGCAGACTAAACTAATTGCTTTTCTAAAATGTTGGAATATAGATTAGTGAAATTTATATATTGTATCATCTCACATTCCAATACGGCTTTGAGAATTGATAGTGATAATGGCAAATCTTTAGTCTCAAAAATATGAAAAAGAAAAAGTTGCAGTTAAACTATGTATGTATCAATGCATTAAATTTGCTCAAAGTCAAGCAAATTGCCAGCATTAGCTTACAACGAACACTTGCTTTAAATCTGATTTACTGAATTATACTTTTAATGAACAATTAAACACAGTAAAGCTTTTAAACAGCCATCCCCATGCAAGAATATTAGTATACAATGTTATAGACAATAAACTTTGGTTACCAACAATATAACAATACCAGAGAAACAAAATAAACAAATAACCCATACAAAGTAGAATATTCTTGCTTTTACAAAGTCTCACAAAAAGAGTTATCAGGCATATCAACACACACTGTTTGTCTACAAAGCTGCATCTCACAATACATCTACCTATCTAAAGACCACCACACATTGCATGATTTTTAGTCATACAACTTTAAAATCAATTTTGAAAATGGAGAAACACCCTATAATATGTTCAGAGATGCCACAAGGGTCAGATGGAATTTCCTGAAATAGTGAGAAATTGCCTGAAAATTGCCACTTGCCTATACTTTTCTACACAAGCTTCTCATCACATTTCCTGAAATCAGGAAATTTCCTGAAGAGTGGCATCTCTGTATGTTGTCACACAGCGAGGTACTTGATACTTGATACTCCATCAAATATCAAGTATCAAGTACCTTCCTGTGAAACAACGTATTACAGCATGTTTTGCTATTTACAAATTGGTCATAAGGTCATATGGCTAAAAATCGGGTAGTATGCGGTGGCCTTGAAAGTAAAACGCATCATTCGCAATCCTACCTTTCTTCACTCATGGTGGGCGTGGCTGTCTTTCTGCCGCTTGCTACGCTCATAGAGCTTGATGCCCTTGAGAAATCCTCATCATGCACGATGTTCTTCAAGATGCGTTCCAGATGAGGCTGGTAGTCGGTTATCTCACCCTGCTCGAAGGCACTGTTTGAACAGGTTTGGTAAAAAAAGGTATAGAATGTTAAATCAGCATAGTGGAGGCGCCATGGTGTAGTGGTTCTAACTTTCGCCTTTCAACCAGAGGGTCGTAGGTTCGAATCTCACCCATGGTCTTAATTTCCTTCAGCAAGAAATTCATCCACATTGTGCTGCACTTAAACCAGGTGAAGTGAATGGGTACCTGATAGGAATATCTAGTCTTTGAAATGCCATGTGCGCTGGTGTACGCCGGGCTAAAGCCAAGGTAATAATAATGCAAAGCGCCTTGAGCACTCCGCAGAGTGGATACGTGCGCTATATAAATTGCATCTATTATTATTATTATTAACATATGAAACAAGATTTTACCATGTCACAATTATGAAAGAGAAAAGTGTGTATAAAAAATTTGGGCCATGTAAATTTTAACAATAGCTCCTCATTAGACCACCACAGCATCCTAGAAAAACAGTGAGGATTTATTTTTCACCTTTATGTAATTGCAGCAATAATATTAAGGACAATTCTCAAATGACAAAACTATGAAAGCAATTTTCATGCGTACAGTACTTAGTATTTGAAGGGTCATTTTTCTGAGTAATTAAAACACAAACTTGTGAATCTTCCTGGAATCTGTGGCATCCATTTTCCACATAGTATGATCAAATAAATACTTCTAAAAGTATGTAATAATCATTTCCTTCTCGAAAGAAGTGTAAGCTGGAAAAATGAGGATAACACAAAAATAGGTTAGTCACTTCATCCAATGCCTCATAACATTTTTATCAGAATATATGAGTGATACTTACACTCTCATTCTCATAAGCTTGAAGTAAACAGTGAGTTCCCCGCTTGATCTTAGATCCTTCTGCAGCTTGGCCATGTCCACAAGCTGATGACGGACCTTAGAAGAGAAAAAAAGGAGAAAGAGTGTTTACTCATAACATTCTGATAAAAACATTATCAATCTAAGAGCACATTTACAAATTAGTAAGTTCCTTTTAATAACAGATTTTTATGCAAGTTTACCAGCCATGACATGGCTATTATCAGTAAACTGTATTTTAAACAAGTGAAACGCCGCCTGGCAGTCTCGCCTGCATTGCGCGATTTGTAAATTATAGCAATATGCTTTTGACATATTTCTATANAGCAGCTCTGAGAAAACCTTTAGTGGAGGAGGCCGTCAGGTACTGGATGAAGTCACTGCCAGGTAAATAAAATTATATCACAGGAAAAATTGTCATCATCATCATCATTGTCATATCATCATTGTCATCGTCATCAGCACCATCCTTATCACATCATCACGATCACCTACATCACCATCATCATTATCATCATTACAATCTTCACATTCATTATCATCATCATCATCATCATCATCATCATCATCATCATCCTCATCATCATCATCATCAACATCATCATCATCACCATCACCACTGACACCACTCACACTACCACCACCACCATAACCACCCCCATCATCATCAGCACCACCACCACTACCATCATCATCATCCATAGCCTTACCAGTAGTCTATCCAGTCAGGGTCCTCTTCAGGTTTCTTAGGCACATATCCTTTTGGATGTTTTCTCTTATCTACCGGTGGAATCGGTTTGTTATACATCTCAACATCTTCTGACCTCAGCAGATGAATCAAAGCCTACGAAACAAACAAAACGCACAGGCAATATAATTGTTTTTTTTAATCTGAAAATGGTGAGCATGTATGAATAAATCATTGATAAAATTTACCATGCAAATATACTTATTCTAATTCTTGGTCCTTTTCATAATTCAGACATTAAATTAAATTGATTGTGAAATGAATAACAGACATTTGTTTTAATTAATTTATCTTATTTTTATACAAATAATCTGATTAGAAAGTATCCATGTATATTTGTTGCAATTCCTTTTTCTAAATATCTCTCATGTTTTCATAAAATTACAAATTCTGCCAATGGTTCTTATGATACATTTCTCAACAATAAGAATTTGGTGCCATATGCATCAATTATCTAAAGAAATATTAGGACATCACTTACCTCTGAATTGAGGAAGTGTACCTCAGCAAGCATACGAATGAGATCCTTGTCAGACAAACCAAGGACTGGTTCAGGTGACACTGTGTTTTGAGACTTCTTTCGACTCGTTGGAGTTTCTGAGGTGGGTATGTGATCACTTGCAACACTGGAACTGTAAAATTAAAGAGAGGTGATAATTTGATCTTAAATTCTGCCTCCTTTAAGTGAATACACAAAGACAGAGAGAGAGAGAGATTGAGTTTTATGGTGAGTATCATTTGAATTTGGATATTTAAGCCAGGAATAGAAGAGGGAAGAGGGTCAAACCTTTAACAACACTATCTGGAAGAGGCCATCGGGGCTCAAAACCGCAGCGCAGGAACAACCAATATCAATTTGTGACTGTCCCAAAACAGCTTGATTTCAGGTGGACGTTACTACACCAAGTCTTACAAAGATGCTAGACAACTTCTCTTACACCAAGTGAAATAAAATTATAGGCACAAAGCCCCTTCCCGCTCACTTTGCAAGCCTATCTATAGACCATCTTCTCAATGAGCCTTTTTTAAAAAATAAATCAAGTCAAGTTGAACAGGTATTTATCAAAATCTGGAAACAGCGATCTCACTGATTCTGCATGGACCTTTTGAAAAATTTTCTTGACCAATTCTATTTGCGATGATTTGATCTTGATCTTCATGTACCATTACCACAGAATATAACTCAAGTCATCTAGGGATTTATATTGAACAGATTAATTGACTATTTTCATTTCTGAGTGAAAATTCTATTTTACAGAGCTCAGAAAGCACTCTGATGAGAGTCGAGCTAAGGTTTTCATTAAATATACAAGTTTATTTTATTGTAGAATATTTAAAACAATGTTATTCGTCTGCCATGTTGAATGCAAAATAATGAGCCCATGCCAATCCACTGTTTTCATGGTATGATAGACCTGACACTTTTTGTATGCTCTCACAAATGGCAGACTATGACATCAAATATAAACACAGAAGTAAAAGGCTACAAACCTTTCTTGGCGAGTGTCTGGTCTTGAAGGAGATGGAGGTTTGCTCCAGCGATCATCATCATACAAGAGACAAAATCGAGCTGCTACACGACAGATATCCCACACTTCCTGCTTACGAGCGGTTTTTGCCAAGTCTCCCCAGAGACGAGCTCTGAAAGAAAAGAAAAAGTTTATGGGATTTCAGAGAATGTGATGTGGATAAAAACTGTCGGATATTAAGATAACAATTTCAGAAAATGGTATTCACAATTGTTTTTATTTTCATTCTTTTTATTTCATGCACAAAATTTATATCCATCTTATAACAACTTTTATTTCTAATTCCAAATTGTCAGATAGTATGGATCTTTGGAGTCGCTTCATCATACTTTGACATGAATTTTAATTATCATCTAACACTAACACTAAGCGGAGTTGCACAAAAGTCAGAATTTATTGCAAAATCCAGTTGATTGACATACCCTAATGAAAATCACTCTTTGGTATGTGTCTTGTTAGGAGCACAGAACAAACGCAAACCAAAATATGTGTCTCAATTTGCAACTGATTCACAATCAATTGCTCCTTTCTTGCAACACCCCATTGGGGACACATACTTTATTTCACCAACTATCCAACAGTTTCAATAAGTAATTATTGATTACTATCAAAGTGCTAGCATTTAGGGGGAACAATTACTACAAATTTTTTCTAAACACATTTAGATATTGTAGATTTCACCTTACTTTCTTCCATACATGATAAAATTTGGATGTAGAGAAGAAACTTACCTTTCTCTTTCATTCTCACTGCCCAGTCTCTTGACATGTCCATTAGCTTTCTTAGTGCTCTTCTTGAAGTTTCTAGCCTTGGCACCCAACTGAGCTATGATGGAGTCTGCTCCACGACCACCAGCTTTTTGAGAGAAACAAACATTGGTGCAATGACATCATCGACCGGAACAAATTTGGAATGGCTAGCCATTGGGGTGCCCACTTTCAATTGCATGGATGCTAATTACTTTTCAAAGAATTTGTCATTATTATGTTTTCTTTCCTGCTCTTTTTCCTACTGCTTTTTGGCTTATCTCATACCTTGACTAGAATTGAACTGAATTTAATTGAAATGAATTGAAATGAATTGAAATGAATTGAAATGAATTGAAATGAATTGAAATGAATTGAAATGAATTGAAATGAATCGAAATAAATTGAAATGAATTGAAATAAATTGAAATGAAATGAAATAAATTGAAATGAAATGAATTGAAATGAATTGAAATGAATTGGAATGAATTGAAATGAATTGGAATGAATTGAAATGAATTGAAATGAATCGAAATAAATTGAAATGAATCGAAATAAAATGAAATGAATTGAAATGAATTGAAATTAATTGAAATTAATTAAAATGAATTGGAATGAATTGGAATGAATTGAAATGAATTGAAATAAATTGAAATGAATTGAAATGAATTGAAATGAATTGAAAGGAATTGAAATAAATTGAAATGAATTGAAATGAATTGGAATGAATTGAAATGAATTGAAATGAACTGAAATAAATTAAAATTAATTGAAATGAAATTAAATGAATTGAAATGAACTGAAATAAATTGAAATAAACTGAAATGAATTAAAATTGTTTGATAACAACCGAAATGAATTGAATTGCATTGAATTGAATTTAATTGAATCAAATGTGATTATTACCAACCTTTTGGAGCTCTTTCACTCTCTAGTACCAGCATGAATGCATCTGGAGACAGAGCCTGACCAGCCTTTACCAAGAGTGAGCGCTTCATCAGAACAGAACCAGAGTCTGCACTTGTTCTTGCCTGCAAGTCAATAGACAGAAAAAACCTATCCAGAATGGTTTTCATCTAACACAGATTTACATTAACTACTATGTATCTTACAGAATTTAGAAGTAAAATAACTAGGAAATGCATAACATTCATATAGACTAGGAATGTGTGAAAAAAAATTAGATAAATAAATAAATAACAATAACAAGTAAATAATAATGATGAATTTAATAATATAAAAAAAGAGTTCAAGCTTATAATCCCAGCAGAAAATGACAAGGAAATGAAGTGAACTCATAAGTAATAATAGATTTAAACTAAATTTTTCCAATGTATAACTTTAGATTTCATTTTTGTACCTGTTCAAGAATCAAAGAAGCCAGATCCTTGAGTGATGTCTCTCCATTAGTTTGTAGAGCTCATCTATTTTTAGAGCTCAATGAGTTCACAATTGAAAACTGTAAACATACTCTATTATTGAATAACTTTGGATTTTATCATCACACTACCTGTTCCATAATAATAGCAGCTTGATCCTCAAGTTTCTCTGGTGGTTTGTACAGTTCAGCTCTCAGCTCCAAACAATGAAGGGATGTCAGTGGGGTCATTAACTTGAAATTAGGTCATAAACTAAAATCTAATGTGAATAAACATGTACATTATCAATCACTTTGGGATGTGGATTGTACCTGTTCTACAATCATAGCAGCTTGATCCTCCAGCCTCTCTGGTGATTTGTAAAGATCAGCCCTAAGCTACATTATCTATTTCTAGAGATCAATGAGGTCATTTACAAAAATAGAATGTTTCCCGTGAAAATACATGTACAGTTTCAATCAATATATTTGGGTCTTGTACCCTACCTGTTCAATAATCATAGCAGCTTGATCATCACGTCTCTCTGGTGGTTTGTAGAGCTCAGCTCTCATCTACTTTCATAGTTCAATGAGGTCAATAACTACCTTCCAGTAAACATAATCTATCTGTCAATAAATTTGGGTCTTATCTTTAGATACCTGTTCTATAATCATAGCAGCCTGATCTTCCAGTCTCTCTGGCAGTTTGTAGAGCTCAGCTCTTGGCTCTTATCTACTTTTTGAGCTCAATGAGGTCTTCTTGTAAACATAATCTATCAATCAATAAATTTGGATCTTATATTTACAAACCTGCTCAATAATCATGGCAGCTTGATCCTCCCGTCTTTCTGGTGGTTTGTAAAGCTCCGCCCTACCTCAATGAGGTCAAACCTACACCTGAATAATCTATCAATCAGTAACTTTGGATGCTATCTTTAAATACCTGTTCTATAATCATAGCAGCCTGATCTTCAAGTCTATCTGGTGGTTTGTACAGCTCAGCTCTAAGCTCCAGGCGATGAAGAGATGTCTCAAGACGTTCGTGGTACAAGCCTCCGTCATCAAGACCAAGAGCCTATTGAAATGTGATGGGGACAAATGTTGAAATAAAAGATGACAATGAATTGATTTTACAGAGTTTTGGATGGCCAAATATACTCTAAACTCCCAAACTCCTTCTATATTCCAAAATCCCTTAATTGCACCTACCCCTAATAAGTTCTTGTTCTTAATCTGTCATCTGTAAACCTCATACTGAATAATCCTTAGCTCCCTTTTCTGGAAATCTGTGGTACCCCCTCCTCTTCTCCCCTTTTATATCAATCTCTCTCTAATCTATGTCACTTTCTCTTCTCAGAATCATCATCTTCACTGTTAATCCACCCAACATTATATAATCAATCAACTTCTAGATTTAAGATGCTCCTACCAGTATCTATTGCTCTTACTTTCTGGATCTCTGCCAGATTCTGATCTCTTTTTTAATTGCCTTTTCATCATACATCTGCAGCTATTACTACTGGTTGTGTATAATAGAGAGAAACATCTAACACTTTCCTTTTACCTTTAACTTTATTCAAGGATCATTCATTTCCTCATAAAATTTCTAACCTTTTTGAGATGCTCCATGGCAACCTGTATCTGCTCCATATCCTCTTCACATTTAGCCAGCTCAGTGTGCACCTGACATCGTAGCAGAATCAGCAAACTGAAAAAGAAAAATAAGGGTATCATAACTTAGAATCTGGTCGTAACAGATCAATAGGAATCAAATATCTCTTTTACAT
>BQKZ01005415.1:0-18991 GCA_036244855.1 Temnopleurus reevesii | reverse complement strand
AATGGCTGCCAACATGGAGAACTCTCCATTCACTTGGTACACAGAATTTCACATTTTCTTCTTTTTCTAGTAAAGTAAACAAAATTGTACTTTTCTCTTCAAGTATGATATGGACATTTTGATTCTGCATGCATTTTTGAATGAATTTTGTTGATTTATTGTCTATTTTTCTAGAAAAAGAAGAAAATGTGAAATTCTGTGTACAAAGTGAATGGAGAGTTCTCCATGTTGGCAGCCATTTTGTGCCTGTATGTTGCCAATTTAAGGAGCCCATGAGGGGTTTAAATCAAAACATGGATTGTTGGATTTTGCTCAAATTTTCAGTTTAATTATTGTATTTTTCTTCATCAATTGGTACTGCATCAATGTCTGGGTGAAGTTCCCCTTTAATTCAGATGTTCTCCCATATCCAACTTGGAATGAATTCATCTGTATACATGCAGTTGTGATTGTAATTTTGACAAAAGTTCTTAAAGGGAGAATAGTTCTAAAAAGGAGTAAAAGGTGTGTTTATGTGAGGGAGAGGGATGTTGAAAAATCTGCAGATCAAATACCAACCTCCCCCCCCCCCCCATTAGAATGTGTACTCTTTATTTGGGAATTTTTACAATGCACAATCACAATGTACTGTCTCGAGACATCTTACAAAAAGGATAGCCAAGGATGTTTCTTGAAAAGGTCTTAGCTATCAAAGGCTCGTTAAGTCTTTCCTATCACATTTATATAGACATTAACCCAACATACAAGCCCATATTCTGATAGCAGGGTTAAACTTAACCCAGAACTAAGCCATTGTTATTTAGACCAGGGCTATTCAAAGGTTAAACCAATGGTCTAAATAATAATGACTTAGAGGGGTGTTGCTCAAAATCAATTGCAGATCAACGGCAACTTTACAGATTGTAAGACGCATTTCCATTCGCGCGCGATATGCGCATTTAACAAGACGCGCATGAAACAATGATTTTGATTGGCGCATTCCGATCAACTGCAACTTGTGATCAATAAATTGCAACTTTTGAGCAACATCCCCTTAGACTGGTTGAGTTGAACCTCGCTATCAGAATACGGGCCATAGATTTTAAACAGAAGCTGAGCAGAGCAAACAAATGTTTGACGAGAATCAGAAAGATGATACAAAGTTATGAATCCTCAATGAACGGAAAAATTGTAAAATCCATGAACATTTTCAGACATGATGGCAATTAGATGTCATGGGTGCACTAATAACCATCACTTTGTTGATGGTTATTTATTCATAACGTTCTTATTAGTTGTCTGATTTTTCAAATATTTTTGTTCTGCTCATCTAATTTCGGTACTGTCGAACAAATAAGATTTTTGGGGTAGACTTTTCTTTTGACATTTATGTGTACAAAGAACAAGATTACAGCTGAACTGCATTCATTTATTGAGCACATTTAATGTCACAATTTCTCCATTCACAAGTCACAGTCAAGTCAAATTACACTTGGTGCAATAGCTTACGTGAATATATATTTTCATTCAATTTATACAACATACATATATATTTATAAAGGCATCTTTCAGTGGCTCAGTGAGGGGGCTTCACACAGCATAAATACTCAAATTTTAAAGGAACATCATCATTTAATCTCTGTCTCTTTATCATTATTCTGCTGAGACAATACCATTTAATATATATATTAAATGGAAAATCTTTTCAAAACAGAGTGCTAGCTAAAAATTGTTTCTAATCACTAAAATGATCTAAGCAACATGAATATTTGTAAATGATTACAGTAAAGCATGAAATGTTGATGACTTGAAACGCTCACAAGCTAAATCATTACAGGAAAGAAGCAAAGTTATTATTTTTAGTTGTGACCCAGCATGGCTGCTATTGGGAAATTTAGAAGCTCCTTTGTATTTAAAAGGCTAATTAATCTTATTTTGTCACTTTATGGCTTTCATTTGCATGTGTAAATGAAAGGGAATACTTATCTTTTTCTAATCATGTAACTTTTGTTCTTGAAAATTCTAAAGCTCTGGTCCGTATTCTGATAGCGAGGTTTAACTTAACCCAGGTCTAAGCCATTGTCATTTAGACCGTTGGTTTAACTTTTTGAATAGCCCAGGTCTAAATAACAATGGTTTAGTCCCAGGTTAAGTTAAACCTTGCTATCGGAAAACGGGCCCTTGTATCTCTGACCACATTGGTGACAGCCTCATAATTTTCTGTAGACTCCTGCTGCATCCAAAGGATCTGTCATGGGGCTGAAATAATACTATAAAAAAATTCTTATAATCCTATTTTGAGAACGAGAATCCATTTTGAGAAAAAATCCTAATGACACCTTACGTGCACTTTCCAACACTATGTCACAGTCTCAAAATATCTTATTCTCTCCAGTACATTTTCCTGTTTTCACTGAAATATACTACTTAGTAGGATAAAGAACTATTACACATCATTGGCAGCTCTGCAATAGGTAAAGGCAACTTGTGGAGGCTTCGTTTCTGCAATCAGTTTTCTCAAGAACGTTTGCGTGAACTACAAAGTTGTGTTTGTAAAGATTATGCAGAATGCACCAAATAGAATGATAATTTTTTTCAAATTAACAAAATCTAATGTTAATACACTACATTATAAGCAAATATTTTCGCTTTTTGGGACCACTTTGACATTTTAGCATGTTTTTATTTCTGCATTATTGATGGTGTTTGTATGCATATGTATGTTCATAATACTGAGTGGAAGTTTTCACAAGGCTAGGAAGGCCAAATTCGCGAAAATAAAACCATCACAAAATTCTCAACTTATACTAATCATATCAATGCTCTTGAGGTCATATCCCAAACCTTTCTATTTAACACAATGTACAAAGCTTTTTACTCTACTTAAAATGTGCATCAAATATCTATCTACACAAGCACTATATTCATATTCAACATGATATTATATTGTAAATGAATAAATACAGTCAGAGGCCAGTGTATTAGCATGAACTACTAGTACTTTTCCAAATTCTTATACAGTCTAACCTCGTTATAACGAGGTTGTTGGGACCAGAGAAATTATCTCTTTATGAAACCTTGTTATATCAGGGTCAAAATACAATAAAATACAAAGAGATGGGTCCAGGAAAGTTACCTTGTTATAACGAGAGCTTGTTATATCAGTGCTCTTTATAACGAGGTTTGACTGTATATTTGAACTACATAACTCTTATTGAATGCAGACCTGCTGAACACTAAAATGCATGTTAAAATAATGCACTTACATAATTTTCACTGTAATATTTGAAATAATTACATTTCTGTACACTATTTCTGCCATAAAAAAAGAAAAAAGAAAGATACAAATTTTGATTAAAGACCCAATTGGAAACATGCAGACCTGGGTGGTGTTTCATAAAGCTATTCATAGAGGTACGCACGTCTCTACTGAACGAATCATGACCCTTCTCAGGTGAAATTCAGCAACAGGAATTATTGAGTGAAGAGAAGGGTCATAAGTTGTTCATTGAGTTGTGCTTAGATCTACTAACAGCTTTATGAAGTGCAGCACTGCTGAGAATTCATGCACATGATCTCTCATTACTAAGTAATTGCCCTGGCCGGGAGAACCCAAGACACACTATAAGTAACTCTGCCCAAGTCGAATCTCTTGGGACTACAAAAATCTGATCAACTTTCAACTTAGGAGAGGTACATACATGTAGCAGCTGTTCCATATGATTTGTTAAAAAATCCTGTTGACTTAGATAATTACTTGACACAAACAAGTTCATATGAGGCAGAGTTGACTGTATTTTTAAAATTTTTGACAGACAGTTTAATAATTGATTGTCCTTTACAGGGGGAGGGCATACAAAATCCATTTCACAATGCAACTATATACGTACAGGAACACTTATCATACATGTAACTCGAGCAATACAGGAAAAATAGCTATAATATAAGATCTGAGGTGATGGTATAATATTATATCAAAGTATACACACAAAATCAATCAACATGAATACATATACCAATTTGAGAGACATTCATCACTTTCATTTTTACCAACTCTTCTTTCTGTGTATCAAATACATTTTTGTACACCAATAGGCTCTTTCTACAAGCTACAAGTTGCATGTAAGCTGTATAAGCGTGGCTTGCATGTGTTACTACACAGAAAGTATATACACAAGAAATAATATACTTCCCATAGTTTTTCATCTTTGAGCGAGTTAGACTGCAAGAAATAATATTAATTTATCCTCTACTTGCTAAATTGTGTATAGCTTCTTGTCTCCCACTAAAATAGTTAAAAAGTACAGACATCTTAAAAGGAAGAGAGGAGATGGAAATATTTCTTTCAAACAATGCCCATTCATTTTAACCCCTTCTTTCAAGACCAGAAAAACGGGGTTATGCTTATGGATTTTCGATGAATAAAAGAGAATGGAATTTACTCCCCTTGAAATTGAGCATGTTCCGATTGAAAAAATTTTGCTTGTGGTGGCTGACACAAAACAAACAATTTACTAATAACTTATTCATCTTTCACACATAAACTGTCATCAAAATAAATAACTTTATCAATTAAAATAAATGTACAAATTAAACATGTTTTACAATGTTTCACAATGTAATACAGAGTGTTCCACCCAAGCCCCATCACACCAAACATGGCATAGTATTTACACTGTATAGCCCCGGTCACATAGAGCCCCGGAAGCAATACGATTCACCCCGACTCTTTGTTAATTCACAGTTAACTGCCTCAGAACAACAAGTCGGGGTGAATCGGGTTGCTTCCGGGGGTCTATGTGACCGGGGCTTTACTTAATTGTTACTGGCCATTATGCTAATTTGCAGAAAAAGAATATTTCACGATTGGCCTCTCAGAGTAGACATCGCGTATATACCTGGCCGTGTTTGGTGTGATGGGGCCTTCAATGTCATAGGCAAACTGGCCATAGTCGGGAAATATTTTTTACCAATATTCGTGTGGAGTATCTAACTGGACAATTGAGCTTTATTTAATCATAATCAGTCCTGTCACTCAAATATTTAACTCATTTTATTGAACGATGTCAGATCAAATTCATGGCATGTTTTCTGTTGCCCAAACTGAAATTGCTATGTATCTCACATTGCTTTTACACAAAAAGAGTGCATTTTGACTGACTGGACAGATTTTGATTAAAATAAAACTTATTCTTCTAAATGTAGTGACGTGAAAGTAATGCTCTTTATGAATATGGGTATTCTGAACATGGTCAGCATGCAGGGACATTTTTTTTTTGGGGGGGGGGGGACACTCTATAAAGCATTTTTACAGATTGCAACTTTTCCCATTCACAGTGCTCTGTTTTATCTTATCTCTCTTTCTTTCTTTCCTATCTTGCTGATCATTCCTATCTACGATTTCAATGTATCTTAATTGAATATTCCTATGATACTCCAACAATAATGTCACCCTTTTTCCAAAACAGTAACTGCTCTGTATGCTTTATTACCTTTTATTGAGATAAAAATATAAATCTATTTTGTCTCCCATAAATGACTTATGATTTATGACTGTATTTCAATTTGGCCATTGAACATCATGACCACAAATTAGAATTTCATAGGTATATCTTTATTGACACAATGATCAGTGCCATGTCGTTTTAGTTTGCAAGCACATACCCTAGACTTTCGATGTGTGCGTGCGCAGAGCATGATACAGGGTATGCATTGTGTGACTCTATCACACACATACAGCATTGCTCTGTCCGCCTTGGGGAAAGCATGCAGACACGCAATGCATGCCCTGTATCACTTTCTGTGTATGCGCACAACGAAACCCAAGGGTCTGTTCTGGCAGACTAATTTCGTTTTGGCTATATCTATTGGAAATCTATGGTATACACAATACCATCACTTGAAACGTTTTGATCAATGCCAAGTGTCTAACATGCAGATAGCTTTTTTATGTCCAAATGTCAGACAATAATACAAAATAATGGTGAGCACATCCATGCCCTGTGCAATAGAATTAGATAAATAGCATTCCCTTATACAGCAATCTAAGGTTCTGTTGCTTTTGCAAAATCAGCCTTTTCATGGCAAATTCGAAAATGCTGGCATCAGATGACACCTTGATTACTCAAAATTCCTAATGGTTTTGAGGTCTGCAATAGTGATATTGACTTGAAGCTCAATGTCACTTTGGTAAATGAGATGACCAAAACTGATGTTGATAACCACATAGAGCTCAATAATATTCATTTTGAAGAAAACAACCCTAACTGATGGTAGAAAGCACAGGTCGATTTATATCATCCTGTGTTTGGAAGATGACCCTTACCATTGGCAGCGAAGACAGGGAAGTCGATATCGAGGATATAGAAGATGATGCTAACTGATAGTAATACCGACAGGGAGCTCCAAATCGTTTGATGGTGATAACCACTAGATGCTCAATGTCAATTTGGTATAGGAGATGACCAAAACTGATGTTCCGGAGAGAGCTCCATGAAGAAAAAGACCCTTACTGAAGTTGATAACGAAAAGGAGCTAGATATCATCATAGGTGTAGAAGACGACCCTTACTGTTGGTGCTGTAGACAGGGAGCTCAATGCCGAGGGTATAGGAAATGACACTAACCAATAGTAATATCGACAGGGAGCTCAATGTCGTTCAGGGTGTAGAAGTTGATGTCTGCATTGTCTACCACAGCCCAAACCAGTGGGACGGGGGCAGCCTTCATCAGCAGGTCTAGCTGGGCAGCTAGCTCTGGAACAGGATCCTCCTCGCTGCAATCAATAAATCAAGATAATATAATAATAACTGTTCGGGCGATATTAAAATGTGAAAGAAAATATGTGAGCAATTATTATACTCTTAGCCATCCACTTGTGATGAGAGCCTTGAATTCATACAAAAATACACTTCATCCATGTTCCGAATTATAGGCATCTCTCTATAATTGTAATCCTTTAAAAATATTGAGGAGTTGTATTTTCAGGCTTACCATATTGCTATTACACGTGTTCTCTATGTCTTGAGAAAACATTCAATTCAGCTATTTATTTATTCATATTACAATCAATCTTCCTACATATTGCAGAACAATGGAAATCTCTGGTAATCAATAATGTAAAATGCCATTTACCGTCGTCGTCGTCGTCGTCGTCGTCGTCATATCTCTTCGTCGTCGTCGTCGTCGTCGTCGTCGTCGTCGTCGTCGTCGTCGTCATCATCATCATCATCATCATCATCATCATCATCATCATCATCACCAACATCATCATCATCACCAACATCATCATAAAAAACACAGCAAAATCATAGAAAGACTTACATGTGAAATACAGTACGACCTGAAAGTTCATTTTCCATTTTNTCATCATCATCATCATCATCACCAACATCATCATCATCACCAACATCATCATAAAAAACACAGCAAAATCATAGAAAGACTTACATGTGAAATACAGTACGACCTGAAAGTTCATTTTCCATTTTTAGTTTTCCACTCCTGCTCAATATCTTCTTGTATGTACATAAGAGGGTATTGATGTGTTCCCAAATTATTTCTTTATTCAACTGACCAACGCTATTTTTCTAAACTTTTTTGCCCAATGAAAGGTTCAATACACGTTTGAGATAATCCATGAAAATGGTGTCCTACCTGCATACAACTACACAGAGGTTGGGATGACCAGGGTTTGTCTTCTTGTACTTCTTGTCCGGAAGGAATACATCAAATGCTATCTTAGAGTCAACGATGGGTGGTGAAAATCTGCATGATAGAATCAACACACATTTATCAAAACTTTTAATGTGCATACCTGCCAACACTATATATATACAGATCTTTTTTAAATTGAATATAACATACACATTCAAAATGTCAAGTATTTTTCTGAATCACACATTCCTGAGGAAAAATAAAGTAATCTAAGACCGAAATATGCCGCTCTACATGAGAATTCAAATGTTAATTCCGTCAAAGGACGAACCTGAAAAAAAAATCCAAGGGGATTTTTCATAAATATTGAAAATATTGATGTAGTGCACCACATAGGTAGGCACACAAGATTTGACTCCAACAGTCAGCTTTACATTGTGGTTGACACATTTCAAATGCAAATAATACCCAAATATATTCAGCGGTAGTCCCTAGACGCAAAACAAAAGGTAGCCCCCTTTAAAAAATGAACTATGCTACTCTCACCTTTGACCTGAATGTTCACATGTTAGATTAGCTCCTTGGATGACCTGTAGCTTGTTCATCACATGACCTGTAATGGTATAAGAATGTTCAATGGGTCATCTGTCTCTGAATTCTCAAAGCTTTCACCGATAATACAGAGATAAAACTAAATATGAAGTCAGCAACCAGACTTCAGTGCATAAATTAATTGAAGCTGAAACAATTGCTTTTCGAATAGTTTTTGGTGTCCTTAATTTGCAAACATTGAAGAGAATCTTTATAGAACCCATAGCTACATCTATGAGAACCTATCCAGTCTAACACTATCTCAGACCCCACAAACTTTTTGACTGGAAAAAGAGGGATGGTTCTTCCCAAAAAGAGGGAAGAAAAACAATTCTCATAAGATTCAAAAGTACAAAATTCATGAAAAATTGTTAACATGTATGAAAAGATGTTTTTTAGAGCGATAACAAATCATACATATTTTTCCATCTATATTCATAACAGTTCAAACGTCTGATGTCTAATATCCATTGTAGAGAAAGGATTAATATATGATGGGGAAAAACACCAAACATACCAGTAGACTTTGCATCTGATGGCCTGACCAGGGGCTTGACAGCACCAGTCCAGAGATGGCTCACAGGAGAGTTCATCAGTTCGGTCATGTTCTGCTCCTCCTGCTGCTGCTTCTGTTTGTACTCTTTCCAGTTATCAGGCTCCTTGGTTGCTTCGCTTGATGGCGTCTTGGAGTCCTGGTTCTTGTCTTTCCTGTCGCCGATGATCTCAAGGACATCAATGATCTTCCTCGACTTGGCCAGGAGCATCTTGTTGTTGTTGCAGAGCTTGGTGAGCTGCAGCTGCTTCTCTTCGACCGTTGCTGCATCATCGATGCAACGGCCAAGAGCGATGCTTGCTGGGACCAGCTCCTTTGAGGGGAAAGGGAGGTGGCCAGATTTGATATTGGATGCTATGTCGGGCAGAGCAATCTTGTCAAAGTTCCATTGCGGATATTCCAAGTAGGCTTGGATATCCTGGTCATTGATATCTGGACCTTTGGGTGTGCCTCCCATCATGGGGACAACCATGTCCAGGAATTCCTCAAGATCTACAGAGGCTTCGGAGCCAGTGTCAGAGAGCCCTAGATCAGAACTCACACTCCTGTCGTGACCTTTGTGCTTCCCTTCCTTCAGACTTTGCTTGGCTCGTTTCCTGGCCATCCTAGAGTATTGATCCTGTTTTGTGGACTCCTGATCAAGATCACTAGGTGTGTCTTTGCCACTGTCATCAAGAGTATGGGCCTTCTGACCGGAGTGAGGTGGAATTGGTTGACAAATATCTAGAGGTGATGAGAGTTGGAATTTGGGTCTTTCCTTGCTGCTATCGCTTTCAGTGCCGCTCATTTTCAGCTTCTTCCTTTTCTTTGAGCTGTTCTCGCTGCTACCTTCCAATTTTCTCTTGTGAAAGTCTAGCAAACTGATGCTCATGTCCTCAAAAAATCCAGATCCCTTCCCCGCTTCGGCATCCTCAGGGAACACGGGACCGTCAGAGTACTCCGAACTGTCATCGGAAGTGTCTCTCAAAGCTTTGGCGTTCTTATCAGGGCTACCTGCAGGTTCCATGGGTTCAACAAACTCAGATGCCTTCTCTGTCTTTAAGTTAACTCCCTCCTGCTCATCCAACTGTTTACGGTCTCTGGACATCCCTGAACTGGCCATGTCTACACTAATCACCTTCCCACATTTCTGTCCATCGCCAACATCTTTCCCCTTTTCTGGAGTTTCTGCTTTTATGCCATGCTTTTCTCCCTCCTTGCAGATTTTGTAACCCCTCACATGATAGGGCCGGTGTGACTTCCCAGATGATTTATGATTCCTCTGTCTCGCTTTGATGGCCCTGGACATCTCTCCTGCACTGCCGACCTCCGATGAGTCGCAGCCGGACTGCTCCCGGCCGTTGCTGCTGTTTGTGTTGGCATTGCTGTTCTCCGCAGACATCAGATTGCGCTTGTACCACTTCTGTGAGGTGATGGAGCTAAGGCTTCCTGCATTGGAGTCACTGTCAGGCCACATTGAATTCATAGGCTCGTCATCTCCCAACTGCTGGAACCAGCCCTGAACCTTGTGGTAGGCCAGGTTCTGGGTGTGGCGATACTGGTGCATGCGTAGCCTATACTCGTAGTCTGTCACATCAGACCTATATCAGAAATAAGAACAATTGTTGGAATATGTTTACAAACAATGTTAACTGCACTATGGAGGGAAATAACACAAACAATTCACAATATGTTTTTACTAAAACATTTAAAGTGGCTGCAAAAATGAATTCTGGATACAGGTAAAGTAATCATGGCTTCATCCTAATGTTTGCTAAAATTCCAGAAATTGGGAGAAAGCCAAGCACTACTTTCTGAATTTAACATGTCAATATTTAGAAGCTGGGGCTAATTTTTACTGGATATTGGAAGCATAAAATCTGATCATTTAGAAATGAGGACTTTTCAAAGATGTTCCCTGTATCGTATAGAATATAAGAAATGCGACTCACTCTATGTGACGTGTAGTAATGTATCCAAGCCGCATAAGATGACAGTACACCTATAAGGGGGCAAGAAAGAAGATATTGTTTGAAAGTTTCACTTGTGGAATAATGATGAGAATAATGCTTCACGATACAACGAGTTATCTAAGAGAACGATGAGAAAATGCTCAGCGAAACGTTGAGAGTGGGTAGGTCCTTTTCAGGGCCACTCACATTTCCAAGAAAGCAAGAAGATGTTCTTTATTTGGCATTTTTATGACGACAGCTGTAAACGAAGGCAAAAACACACGGCCTAGAAGGTAGGAAATACTGAGAAGCACAGAAGACACCTTATAATTGCTCATTTTGTTAATTTTAAGCAAAAATCGTTCATATTAAGATTCTGACAGCTGGAGAATAACCATGTGTGTCATAAAATAGATTTCATTTGTTAGTAAAACAAAAAAATTCATTGAGACTCTTTTTTCGACAGTTACTGGTTGATGGTTTTTTCTGCTTCAATACAGAAATCGAATTCTTATTTTCAAGTTTGTGAATTTGACTTACTCTGTAGTGCTCCTTTGCTATGTAGTTAGGAATCAGCAGATTGTAAGCTCGCTGAACTGACAGGGGAGTACCTCCATATTTAAGCTCCATAGAACCCTGCAACAAAAATAATAATTTTGAGGATACAGTCAAACCTCGTTATAACTAGGTCCTTGGGACCAGAGAAATTATAGCCAAACCTTGTTATATCAGGGCCAAAATACAATAAAATACAAAGAGATGTATGGGCCAAACAACTGATTGCAAAAAGAAATCAATGCAAGCATGTTTTTTCCCCTAGAACTAAGCATTGCATGACGTTCAATAAATAAAACAAGCCAATCATCAGTTGCATTTTGAAGCTCAGTCTGAAATGTATAGGACCTTTGTTATATGCAAGGGCATTGCATAGATCTACACGAAAGTTGGGCTTGTTGGGCTAAAGGAACCTTTCCGACACTGCTTGGGGGCAACTTCAAACTTCTGTTAAGGTCTGCCAATGAACAGAGGAGTCTCAGGAAAATGATGTACAGTTATAAATTAAAGAGCACAATCCCCTATGACCTGGGAAAATATTAACAGTGTAAAATTAACTTTGAAATTGATACAATTCAAAGGAAAACAAAACATGGCACAAAATACTCAGTCACAGGGAACATATAAACTCCTCAAAAAAAGTTTGGAAATCTAAGTTTATGGACACATAGCAAAAATGTGGGAAATTTATTTCCATATCGAGTCATATCACTAAAAAGACTGATGTATAACCTGATGAATGACACCTCATTTATTTAAGACAAATGAGGTGTCATTCTTTAGATGATAAAACACTCTTTTCAGTGATATGACTCGATATGGAAATAAATTTCCCACATTTTTGCTATGTGTCAGTAACCTTAGATTTCCAAACTTTTTTGAGGAGTTAATATCCCTCTTCATGGTTTCCAAGATTTCTTTATATTAAAGTGGGGATGCCAACCATTCATGAAGATGCATGATGTATATTAAAGTCAGTCCGTCATGATCGACGTGACTTTCGGTTGCGAGCGCACACGGACGGCATGTTGCGTATTGGCAACAACGATATGTGAAAAATTCCTTGCTTACGCACCTTGCCAAGCTCAGAAACTCGGAACACTTCATACAACTTTTCGATCCTTGTCATTGCGTGTAACTTTGATTCGTCCCCTCTTTGGCTTCAATTTTTTTTCTAAAAAACGTGCGGAACGCATACGTTTGCGACTGCCAAGCTGTGAGTTAGCGAAATAAAGCTTGCTCACTTGCAGTTGCTATTCCAGGTAAATAATTATGTGATTTTCTGTTCGGCAATCTTCGCAATCAAAATGGCTGCAGACAGTTTGGCTCACAACCCGAAGTCATGTCGATCATGACGGACTGACTTTAAGACATAAATTCAAGGTTTTCATCTAAGGCATAGACTGAGAGTATGGTTATTATTGTCATATTTCTCTCACTTTTGTTAAGCTGCTAAACTATTCACATTTAAATTTTCACTTTGTGCAAATACTAAGACGGTTGGCATCTCTTCCAAAGTTCAACTGCTTGGCTGTTACTATTTTTAATCATCCGGAACAAGATTTTTATGATTGTAACCATTCTTTAGCCAATACGCAAACTCCATGAACATGCAAGTACATTTTGCTTACCACTTCTAGCAGAAACAGGCCTTCTTCTGGATAAAGATACTTTTGACCCTGAAGCATGTATCCCATGGTGCGCCAAAACTTGCCCTACAATAAAAGGAGAAAATATAGAATCTTTACTAAAAGGAATGTACACTCCCTGTCCCATACTGTTGTGTAGCTGGTTTGAAATGTTGGCCTCTGTATGCATTTGAGCCCAGTGTGCAAATTATATGAGGATCATTGTGCAAAGAGACCTTCAAATTTCTTGAAAAGTGGAACGGCTGTGAACATGTATTACAATTATTTGCACATTCCCACAAGGTTGCATTCACTAATATCAAAGAAAGTTGGGGATGCCAAAACTTATCAAATTTTATTTACCATAGATTGCTTGATACAGAAAATTTCAAAGTGAGCCTAAAATTGACAAAGTTTACAAAAATCCTCCAAATTATCAAAACAGAGAGTATCTAACACCACATCTGAACAGAACTCTTTAACAAACATTCATACATTGAATGGAGAGACAATGACAAGCATCGTATTTTAGTGCAATGTAATGAAAACAGACTAATTCTGAAATCCTGGTGTTGCCTATTTGAGGACAAAATTAGAGCACAAAATAATCACAATCAAAGGAAGTAATTACATGTACCAGTAGTAAGACGGAGAGGGGACGATATCATACCTTGTGGCTCTTGACGACTACCAACTCCTTGTCTGGTTCCCATTCTCCAACAGAAAGAGCCCTACTGAAATGACACAAAATAAATTTATTTAAATTCATTTAAAAAAGAAGTGAAATGCCGCCTGGCAGTCTCGCCTGCATTGCGCGATTTGTAAATTATAACAATATGCTTTTAATATTTCTATAAAGATGATTCAAGTTTGATGAGAATTGGGCAAGGGATTTTGAAATAAGAGTCACAAAAGGTTAAGTTTTCAGGTTAAGATTTCGGAAATTTGACCTAAGATGACCTTTGACCTCGATCATGACCCGAGAATTGCTCTGCATTATTTGGGCTACCCAATGGACCTATTGTGCAAGTTTAATGAAAATTGGGCAAGGGGATTTGAAATAAAAGCCAAGGTTAAGTTTTCAGGTTAAGATTTTGGAAAGTTGACCTCAGATAACCTTTGACCTTGATCATAACCTGAAAATTGCTCTGCACTATTTAGGCCACCCAATGAACCTATTGTGCAAGTTTGATGAAAATCGAGCAAGGGGTTGTGAAATGAGAGCCATGGTTAAGTTTTCAGGTTAAGATTTTGGAAATTTGACCTCAGATGACCTTTGACTTCGATTATGACCTGATAATTGCTCTGCACTATTTCGGCCACCCAATGAACCTATTGTGCAAGTTTGATGAAAATCGGGCAAGGGGTTTTGAAATGAGAGCCAAGGTTAAGTTTTTAGGTTAAGATTTCCGAAATTTGACCTTAGATGACCTTTGACCTCGTTTATTACCTGAAAATTGCTCTGCATTATTTGAGATACCCAATGGACCTATTGTGCAAGTTTGATAAAAATCGGGCAAGAGGTTTTGAAATGAGAGCCAAGGTTAAGTTTTCAGGTTAAGATTTTGGAAATTTGACCTTCGATGACCTTTGACCTCAAATAATGACCTGAAAATTTCTCTGCACTAATTGGGCTACCCAATGGACCTATTGTGCAAGTTTGATAAAAATCGGGCAAGGGGTTTTGAAATGAGAGCCAAGGTTAAGTTTTCAGGTTAAGATTTTGGAAATTTGACCTTAGATGACCTTTGACCTCATTAATGACCTGAACATTTCTCTGCACTAATTGGGCTACCCAATGGACCTATCGTGCAAGTTTGATGAAAATCGGGCAAGGGTTTTTTTATTTATAGCAATTCTAAATTGTTGACGCCGCCGTCGCCGTCGCCGTCGGAAAAAGCGGCGCCTATGTCTCGATTCTGCTACGCAGGCGAGACAAAAATTATAAATTCAAGAGTCTACCAGGGTATCAAAATATCTTTCTGAATGGGATTCTAAATGTACTCGCATGATTTGTTTCATAAATATAATTAGAGAAGGCAGTGAGAAATCTTATTTAAATGCAATATTATAAAAATGAATCATTCTATTTCATAAGGTTTGAGATGCACCTAGGACCTGGATTGTGTTTCATAAAGTTGTTCGTACATCTACGCATGACTCTATAAACGGCTGGTGACCCTTCCTCAAGGTAATTCAGCACGAATGGTTATCAAAATTTGTACAGGGAAGGGTCACCATTTCTTCGTAGATTCCTACATAATAAGAATAATAATATTCAGTTCTTTTATAGCGCATAACACATAGCCATAGCCTATCCCTATGTCCCTATCTACATACACGTAGATGTACGAACAGCTTTAGACCACGTGTGAAACGCAACCCAGGAATGGACTTCACTTCTAACAGCCTGTTGTAAGTGCTTCATTCTCAGTTTGATTTTGAAAGTGGTTTCCCATTTTAATTCTAAACTTGGGATTTCAAAACTGCTTCGTATACAAAGACAAAATTATGAGCATCAACATCACTTCCCTCATTAATAGGCTTTCATTACTAATTCTAGCATAATCTTGTTGCTATAGCAATGCTGTCAGCGAGATCGCATGCTTTGCATGAAATTTACAACTTTTGTGTTCATAGACAATACTGCAATCAGCACTACATAGCCGATATGGACACAGTGGATATCATGGCGCATGCTTTGCTGGAAATACTGAAAGTTCTATCAGGTGAAGATTGCTTGAATGGCTGCTTCATAGATTGGCTGCATTCAATGATACATTTATGCAAAGTGGTCTTGAAAATCAATTCTAGGGGTGGTTTCCCAAGTTTTATTAAAACACAACCACTTTCACTTCAAAGACCCAAGTGACATTTCATACAGCAGTTCGTAATAAAAAATTGCATTTTTGGCGTGAAACATGAATTTTCTTTGCTATTCATTCCAACGGCATATGGATTATGTAATCATTTGAGTGAGGGGAAAAGGTCATCAGCCTTGCTTGATTTATTTGTGACATACATGTACAAGCAGCTTTAAGAAACACCACACAGTTTGATGATCACATTAAAGACCGAAATGGTTTCCATTAACATCTACAGCTCCCATAAATAAGTGCAAACTGGGTCAAAGTATGGCTTGCGATGATCAAAAATCCAACAACCAATGAAATGCAATACACAGCACTTTCCTGTGGTAAACTATCGAGCATCAATAATATCTCACTGACCCAGAAAAATATCAAAACAATCTTGCATAAAGAAAGAAGAGACAACAAAATTAGACAACATATTTACACAACAACTTTCTAGAAATTCCTCGAATTAAAAAAAGAAGTGCTCCAAATAAAGTACAGAAAAATATCAAAACAATATTGCATAAAGAAAGAAGAGACAACAAAATTAGACAACAAATTTACACAACAGCTTTCTAGAAATTCCTCGAATTAAAAAAAGAAGTGCTCCAAATAAAGTACATGCGTACCTGAAAAAGCATATTGGCTCCTTCATTATGCATGTACTCAAAGTCCAAGAGAAACAACATACATATGAATCAAAGAGAATTATAGGAAGGAGAAGCTAAAATATGGTGAGCTACACATATCAAAAATTAAAGAAAAAAAAGCAATAAAAGTACAGCTAATCTATTTTGATACGTTAAAACCCCCTCGCCCAAATATCCATGGATAATCGGTTTATTACAAGAGTGCCTGCACACTACCGCCTTCTGCTATTAAAAGTTTCTAACGTCATTACAGCATCATCCTCGATGTGACTTGTAGAGTGCCTGGAGTGCTCACACGCATGGACATGTGCATCTTTTGTCTTGCTATATCACTTCTGGACAGTTAATGGCTTTTGAACTATTAACGCTAATCAAAGTTAGATCTTGCATGAATATAGAAGGGAGGGGGTTTTATAGCAAAGCATATATCTATCCTGCTTTTGCATCATGAATAATTGGATTTGCAAATCATTTACGTTCAGATACCTCTCTTACGCAGGATATATACGTACTCCTGCTCCAATTTTGATAAAGAAAAAAAAATTCACACCGGTCGAGACAATACATTAAAAATGCTTTAATTATGATATTAAGTAGATGAATCCTCGACCGCACACGGTCAAAATTTATGCCTCCGCAATTACGCAATCAGAAAAATATGTACTGCTCGTACCATGCCATCAGAAATCAAAAATATTTTTACAAATTTTGGGCAATGTGACCTTTGACCCTGCGAATCCCAAAATCTCATCAGTTCTTCCTCACATGCTTATACATGAGCTAAGTTTGAAAGAAATTGGTTGAATTTTTCTGAGGTTATAGCAATAATGAGCTTTATCAGGTGATTTTGCTTAAGCTTTTTTGCCTGTAACCTTCGGCATTTAACCCACTGAACCCAAAATCTAATCAGTTCATCCTCCCTTGCTTATACACTTTTGAGCAAGGTTTGGGAGCAATACTGATTATCAGGGTAACAAGCAATTTTGCTCTGTGACCTTTGACCTTTGACCCATTGAACCCAAAATCTAATCAGTTCATCCTCACATGCTTATACATACTTAATCCAAGTTTGGTCAATATCTGTCCTGCAATTCTGAACTTATTGCGGTAATAAGCAATTTTGGGAGATTTATTACAAGTTTTTTTGCCCTGTGACCTTTGACCTTTGATCCATTGAACCCAAAATCTAATAAATTCATCCTCACTTGCTTATACATACTTAAGCCAAGTTTGGTCAAAATCTGTCCAGAAATTCTGAACTTATTGCAGTAAAAAGCTATTTTTGGTGATTTTTAAAAAAATTTTGGTCCTGTGACCTTTCACCTTTGACCCCCTGGACCTTAAATCTAATCAGTTCATCCTCACATGCTTATAAATATTTGAGCCAAGGTTGGTAAAATCCATCCAGCAGTTCCTAACCTATCACGGTAACAAGTTTCGGACGACGGATGCACGCACGCACGGACGCACGCACGGACGGACGGATGGACAACCCGAAAACATAATGCCTCCGGCACCACCTTACGGTAACAGAGGCATAAAAATATACATGTAGATGTTTTCTTTATACAGTAGTGTTGCAAAGGTATATATTCACATGTTTTGTATATTTTGGCCATGAAATTAAAAAAAAACTTTCGTTGACAAATTGCTGACTGACTATAGAAAATATGTGTAGCCCTAAGTAACTGAATATTTTTACCCTTTTTATTCGAGTGAACAAAAACTCAGCACATTCATTGATTGAAAGCATATGAAGTACATTTGTACAACCTGAAAAAAAGGCTGATTTAACAATTTCTTAGTTCTTCTTGCCTTCTGTGGGGATTGCTACTAATATCTGAGATCCATTGCAAGAAGCACACTTCATTGGTATACCCCAATCAAAATCATTGTGGCATGCAGCTCTTGTTAAAAGAGCAACCTTCTAGAAATGAATATTTGAAATTTGATTTAGTTTCTTGGATAAATGATTTGTGATCAAAACTGTACGAGCAACATACTAAAATCGAATATGGAAATGTGTTTTTAGAAAATTTATGTTAAAACACACTTTTCCCTACATTTCTTTATATTTCTGGGAACATTGGTACCCATTGGATGACCAGAAATTTTCATTTCTTGACCCTGGCTAATCATTTTGGAAACAGAGCAATTTAGCTGGGAGGAATGTTATTGAGCATTCTCTCTCCTGCTTTTGTGTTGATTCTACATTCATTTCTATTACATTTATGTTAGGTATTATTTTCATAGAAAAAGGATGTACTTAGTGAATTGTTCTTTAATTTTATTCAATTTTATTTTTTTATTAACACATCATAATTCCACATTGTTTTTATTGATGGATGTGGAAACAGAGTTACAGTACTCTGCAAAAGGGTCTTCCAGCACCCCTAAAAGTATTAAGTTAAACTGGTATTGCTGTACATATTGGGCACTGGCATTGGTATGAAAAAATTGTGAAGAATGAGAGCAGGAAAGTGATATCAAATGTGTGATGAATCTCAAGCCTAGAAGTCCATTAGGTCACACATCACACTCAGAAGAGGAACCAATGTCATTGCTTTCCTATAGAATAAGGACCCTTTCTCAAT
>BQKZ01005413.1:10148-41170 GCA_036244855.1 Temnopleurus reevesii | reverse complement strand
AATGTTTTTGATTTCTGATGGCATGGAACAAGCCGTACATATCTTTCTAATTGCGTGATGGCGGAGGCATAAATTTTGACCGTGCGCGGTCGAGGATTCATCTAGTTTAAAGTATGTTTACTACGCTTCATTTTTATTTTTAATGTGAATCAACATTCACTTTTTTCGGGGGTGTTAGAGGAGAAAAAAGAGGGGGAGCATATGTTTGAAAATGTGTATTAGAGCTGCATGTTTTCTAGATTGTGAATAAAAATATGATATTCATTAATATATGATATTTATTTTGAGAGGTATGCTAGGAGAAGGGGGGGGGGAGTAGATAATAGGGAAAATATGTGTCATTACAGTTCGAATTTCATTTTGATGTGGTATTGATACCTCCATTGACAGATCAGATCTTTTATGGCTGAATGTTTTGAATGTGTAACATGGTTATGTTGAGTGACGGAATAGGCGACTTGTATTATGTGTCTATTGAGCATGCCATCATCTACATCCCCAAATGCAGTTCAATAGTTCATGTTGGCGTGTACCCTAGGGGATGACAAATAGCTCCTTTGAAAAAAAATTAGTGTGTGTAAAAAGAGTATTAGGGTCACCTTTTTTCTTGAAGGGGTTGTGATGTATAGTGGGTCAGACCCATGCCTTTTTACAACAAGATGGTCATGGTTCAAATTTAGTCCATGGCATTTATTTCCTTCAGCAAAAAATCATCCACTCAACTCTGGTTAGACGAATATGTACCAGGGATGTTTATGTTGGGCCATTAGTGGCCCCCTCTGGCTCCCCTTTTGGAATTAAGACCCTTTTTTGTATTTCATTTTGATTTATTTTTTTTTTGGGGGGGGGGGAGGACTTGGCTTGTAAAGACACACCCACAAGTATGATTGATAAATGGTAACAATTTGCATTTATAAACTGCCTTTTCGTAAGATTCAAAGCGCATTTTAGGAAATGGAGAAGAAATACAGAACAGGCAAACAAATGCGTACCTGTATAAAAATAACAGAATGAGAATACATATATTACAAACAAATTATAAAGTTAAAATTAACAAGTCTTGAATCTGCCACTGTTTAGTTGTAAGTGTTCATTACCAAAGTGGTATTTATGCTNATGCAACTGGAAAAATGTGTAGTTGAACAGAAAAAAGTGAAATTTTTCTTTGGACACTTCTACATATAAATGAGATAACATGCAAATGTCTTGATAATTTTTTGTGTGGAATACAAGGAGGTTCACTCTTATATATTTCAATTTATATCCTACTTATAAGATTGTATCCATTGTCATTGGTCAAGGAGCAGTCATGCGATTAAAAATATTTTCACCATGAAATAAATTGGATATGGCGTGACGTCTTTTGCATCATATCTCAGAATAGTTTTGGATCTGTCAATATTCTGACGTCATGTTTTACGATAACTGGATATTCAGCTGTCGATACCACGATATCGAGATCAAAGGTTGTCGAAAACATAAACAACAATGGCCGCGCCCAGTGGAGAAATCAACGACGATGAACCGAGATTTAATTTTGTGGATAATGATGATTTGGAGGAATTCATTTCATTGACAGATTATAAATAGGATGTAAATTTGATTATTATTTTGGTTTACTTGTGTAGGATATGAATCAAATATACCATGCACATTTTTCAAAGTACTATATGAAATTATGGATTCTTCGCTGACCGGCATAGTGACTATTTTCTTTGGGGCTGGGCCCCTCAGAAAATAGTGCTACGCCAGTCACCTCACAATCCGTAATTTCAACCAGAACTTCTCAGTGCATGGTATGTTTGATTAATATATCTAAAGGTGAGAATGTGTACATATTTTGTTTTGGAAATGAGTGAGAATCACTATTTACTACTTCCACATCTAAAGAAGATAACAGTTGCAAAAAAAATTTGTTCAGAAATTTTTTTTTAGATTTTCGGCACTTAAAGATTATCTCTTTCCTGGTGCCCATGCTTTAGAATTATGGGTTTTAAATGGAGAATAAAGAGTTTTTATTTAATTAATATCTAAAAGTCAATGTATTATGTTTAAAGGTGTAAAAAATTTGCAGATTGAATTTTTGAGCTGGCCTTTAACTTTTGTTGAGTAAATCAAGGCCTCCTTTTGACAGGACATTTTTCTTTACTGCACAAGAGGGAAAAAAGGGCAGACAAATTCTAAAATTACAATGACATTGGCATTGATCTGGAACAGTAGGACCAAGGACTTTTAAAGATATATCGAAGGCCTTGCATCAAATGACCTTGGATTAGTTTATGCTCTGGTTCAAAGACTAGTAGATTGCATGACTTCAGTATACTTCGGAGTTGTAGACAAATCAAATGCGTCACTATTCCTCTTCCCCTATGCTAAGCGAATGTCTGGCCCCCTCACTCGTTCTGATTCAGCTGTCCAAATAGCACACACTGTGCTGATGTGGTAAAATGAGTCATTTAAACCCCACTATTCAAGCACATGCTATTTGTAAAGTACTCAATCAGAACATTGTGGTAAGTGATTGTAAATTGTAGTCTGGTTTGAATTTCTTAGAATTTTTCTTGGAAAATGTAAGACTTTGTACTCTCTGCACTGTTTCATTCTCATTTTATCTAAATCAACATAGATGAATGGGATGAGATGTTAAAGAGGGGATGAACAATTCTTGGAAGATATTCAGGGGCAGAATTGGAATTTACTTGATTTACAAGAGTGTGCATGAAAAGATTTGTAAGGGAGAGGGATAAGATGCAGAGAGAACACTTAAAAGACTTTTGATGAAACAAAATTCCATATCACTTTAGTGAGGGAGGAGGGATTTTTTCAAAAAACGCTTCATTTTTATTTTGATGTGAATGAACATTCACTTTTTTTTTGGGGGGGGGGGGTGTTAGAGGAGAAAGAAGAGGGGAAGCATATGTTTGAAAATGTGTGTCATTAGAGCTGCATGTTTTCTAGATTGTGAATAAAAATATGACATTTATAAATATATGATATTTATTTTGAGAGGTATGCTAGGAGAAGGGGGGGGGGGGGGTAGAAAATATGGAAACTATGTGTCATTACAGTTCCAATTTCATTTTGATGTGGTATTGAAACCTCCATTGACAGATCAGATCTTTTATGGCTGAATGTTTTGAATGTGTAACATGGTAATGTTGAGTGAAGGAATATGCGACTTGTATTATGTGTCTATTGAGCATGCCATCATCTACATCCCCAAATGCAGTTCAATAGTTCATGTTGGCGTGTACCCTAGGGGATGACAAATAGCTCCTTTGAAAAAAAAATAGTGTGTGTAAAAAGAGTATTAGGGTCACCTTTTTTCTTGAAGGGGTTGTGATGTATAGTGGGTCAGACCCATGCCTTTTTACAACAAGATGGTCATGGTTCAAATGTAGTCCATGGCATTTATTTCCTCCAGCAAAAAATCATCCACTCAACTCTGGTTAGGCGAATATGTACCAGGGATGTTTATGTTGGGCCATAAGTGACCCCCTCTGGCTCCCCTTTTGGAATTAAGACCCTTTTTTGTATTTCATTTTAATTTCTTTCTTTTTTTTGGGGGGGGGGGGGGTACTTGGCTTGTAAAGACACACCCACAAGTATGATTGATAAATGGTAATAATTTGCATTTATAAAGTGCCTTTTCGTAAGATTCAAAGCGCATTTTAGGAAATGGAGAAGAAATACAGAACAGGCAAACAAATGCGTACCTGTATAAAAATAACAGAATGAGAATACATATATTACAAACAAATTATAAAGTTAAAATTAACAAGTCTTGAATCTGCCACAGTTTAGTTGTAAGTGTTCATTACCAAAGTGGTATTTATGCTCTTACTCATTTGAGCATGATGTGTTATGATTGTCATACTGATCCAAAACTAAGCAAAAACAGTTAAAAGTAGATAAAAAATTAACCTTTTTTTTTTACACTACAGTGTAACTTAGCTTAATGTGGAGATGTGGATGTGCCAAGTGAAAAACTGAAGTAGTGAGTGGTTTTGCCCAGGGATAAAGTAGGAGAATTGGGTCGATGTTCAGAATACCAAGTTAGCAACTGGATAGAATAATAATGATAATAGAGTAATAGGGGCAAATAGAATCTCCCTATGGGAAGGAAAAACATTGGCCACTCAGAAAAGGAATGGAAAACAAAGCAAATTAAATCATTGTAATCATCATGTAACACATCTGTTAGATTTGTGAAATATACAACTAGAAAACGTTAGGGATCAGTTTTAACCTTTCACTTTATTACATGCTCACTTTTTAGGATGTGTTGTGGAGCACAGACATCACATTTTGAAGCTGAAATCACTCATGTGTGAAAATGATTTCAGGGTGTCTGATATTATGCACAAAAAAAATTGCGCAGTGTATTTCTTTTTGCTGATCATTACCTGACATAACGTATTTCATTGTTTTTATTCTTCATAGAATTTAGTTTTTTTCCAATTTTGCCAAATGTTGTTCATTGAAATTAATGATGCATTGTTCCATCAAAGATTGGAGACAGATCTGCATTTAATTTACAAAATGTATTTATTTTTTTTCCAATTTGCCAAATGTTGTTCATTGAAATTAATGACGCATTGTTCCATCAAAGATTGGAGACAGATCTGCATTTGATTTACAAAATTTATTGGTAGAAAATGCTTAGCTTAACAAAAGACCAGACAAAAGGAAACTTACTCTAAAACACAATTTATATCAACCAACAATTATGAATAGCTGTTGGCACAAACATAAAAGCGATGCTTTTACGGTGAAGAGTAGAACATATTGCTACAGGATGTGTGGTTGTCATGGCAACCCGACATTGCCGTAGTACGGACATCTAATTTTGTACGAGCACCCTGGAGAGACTCTTTCAATGAGCGTTAATGAGAATTTAGAGGTAATTCATTTTTCACCATTGTGTTCATAAATTCATTTACATGATTGTATCATGTATCCAATGCAAGAAGGACGTAAAACATGTATCAATATGATAAGATTAACGTCTTTCTACTTCTGACCTTGAGTATATCATTATATAGCTGATAGATTCAATTGGTTTTCTCTCTTTGATAAGAGTAGATCTTGTTGCAATATGAAATGATTATTATACTTCAGTATATAATCACCACTACATTCAATCCGTGATTCTTTCAGAGATAAATTTTTATATAATCTTCTGAAACTATGACCTTAGATTTACATTTCTACTGATTTTTTTTTATATGGGAAATGTTGTTTTTACGTTAAATTATGAAGAGTTTTTTCCCTATGAAGTACCTGTGAAGCATTTTCTGTGTCCTGTATGACATATCCAATTTTTCTATTTCATATAAAAAATAATTTACTGCTGTGATAACTATAGTATTCTATTGACCTACCCCATTGTGTTATCTTGAAAGGGTCTTGTAATCAGGTCAACGGGATGGAAAATTATGTAGGCTATATCATTCTGTCATACAAGACATTTTTCAATATGGAATCACCCTCATATTGAACTACCTGAATCAAATATTTTCTCAAACTCAGGAGAGAACTCTGTTTAAAATACCTTTCGCTCGGTCATTCACACAAGAAGAAAATGTATAGAATAGACCCCATCAGTACTCTGCAGTGGCCTGCAAATTTGCAAGATTTAATGATACCATTAATCATGAGAAATAATGTCAGAATATTCTGAAGGTAATTCATCTTATAGATGATGAAAGATAAACAGCGTACTTGCCGAGCTCATTATCAGCATTCATGTTGAGTAAACTTAATTACGATTTCAGTATAGTTTCATCTTGGATCTTCCTCCAAGGTTTCATGTCCGCTGAGGAACTAAGGGAGGCAAGAAGAACTTTTGTGCCTTCTTTTGACGTCATTTCATTGAGCAACCTCTAGGGGTCTGCTTGAGATAAACCATCAATATCAATTCATTAAGTCCTATCTCCGTATTGTCATTGGCAGATAACGGGGGGAGGGGGAGGCGAAAGGGGAAGGGGAGCCCCCTATTGGTAGCATGTGGGCCATAACTCCCTGCACTTCTCATAACCATGCAGATTTGCTGCTTAAAGATCCCCTTGCCTTTTATTTCTCGATTTATGTTTTACCTGTAATTGACATTGAGGGTGGACATTTTTCTTTTGTGCCCCCCCCCCCCACATTCTTGGAAATCCCTGGATACACCCCTCATTGTGGCATTTGAGGAACTTTCTCTTGTAGAGTCTTGTCTGGATTGAGTTACATGAATGAGAAGCCATTTCCTGTATGATGTTGAGGAGTGCCAACGGAAAAGAATAACGTGATAAATGTATACACAAGGTGGATGTGGTAATCCTATTGTGTGAGGAAGAAAGCCGATTTAATAAAATATTTCCTTTTATCCCCCACAATGCAAAATAGAAACCACTAAAGTGCTTTGATTCAGTTGATTGTCCGACTATGCATTAATAAGTTGTCTGTGATAGTCTTGTTCAAAATCAACTGTAAATCAACTGCAACTTTGCAAATTGTAACGCATATTTTCATTCCCGCATGGTATGCGCATTCAACAAGACGCGCATTCAACAATGATTTTGATGACACTGTAACTTGCGATCAATTGCAACTTTTGAACAACACCCCCATGACTAAAGGTATTCTATACGTGCCCATATTGGTTAATAATTTGCAAAATAAATAGCTCTGTACAACTTTCAAGTCATAAAATATGCTAGAATAACACCCCAAGTGTTCTAAAAAAGTCACTGGTTTCAGTTTGTCCTATTCTAGTCTGCTCAGAGTTGGTGAATTTATTTGCTCAAACTTTTCATAATATTTACCCACCATTGACATCATTGGCAGTGTAAACATGAATTCATGCATTTGAATATTTCTGTATGATGATATATACTCTGAATAGTGTTATGGATGATAGAGTTACAAGTATAATTAGTACTAGATCTTCTTGTGATTGTTGGAGCTCATCGCCCTTTACTTCGAGGGTTTATAGGTCTAATCGCCCTTTCCCTGTGCATTTTTTTTACACTATCTTGCATCCTTGTTGAAATCTTGAGATACTGTTTATGTTCATTCTTCCTGTTAAAAATGTTATTCAAGTAAATTGCCCCATTTCCAGGTAAACAATCGCTTCCTGTCACCGAGCATTAAATTGCAATTTTTTTTATCTCCTTGACATGGCAAGCATGAGCGATTAATATTAATATCATATTGTGACTTGAGCAGGCACTACGTGGGGGATTTCCTCATACTTCTCAATAGATTATTGACTGATCTGCCTATTTGTCGTTGAAGGAAACCTATGATTGTTGGAGCCTCGTTGAGTCATTCACTCAACGGAGTACTATTGTCAGCTGCCATAACAGCAAGACTGTTTTATTCGTGACTTTGAGGGAGAAAAGAAAAACATTCAAGAGCATTAGGAATTCATGTTCAGAGCATTGTTGGTCGGATGTGCTGCAGTGTTTTGCCCCTTAAATTACTTTGCCATGATGTGGCAGACAGTGTTGGAGTGACTTCGTTCTTAAAATCCGGTATGAAAATCCTACCAGGGTGCATTTCAGCAAATCGCTCTTAAAGTTACGCATGACTTTAAGAAATACAGGAGTACGTTAATGAGTGTAATGCGCATGAGATTCTTGATCATTGAGCACAAGAAGTGATACCTGTCGTGCATAAACTTGTTCTTAAATTTTCTTCACCTGGATAGAGTGCAGGAGAATGTGGATCAATATCTGAACCTACAAACCTCTAAATGAGAGACTTGAGTTCTAACCATGGCACCATAAAACCACTATTTCAATTGAACTCATCACTTATCATTCAGTCCCAAATTACGGATGATTATCCCTGAGACAAATTGTGATACCCGTACCTCGTTCATAACAAACTAGACGTGCCATCTCGCCAAACGGAGGCTGGATATTACGTCAATCCCTTCCAATTCACGACACGATAATTAGCAGGGGCCTACCCCTGTCTTCGCATAGTTCCACTCGCACGACAGTTCTCCTCTACGATAGTTTCCTCGTAACTTGTTTTGGAAATCCGTCTATGCCGACAGGAGCGCTCACTCATTCACACCTGTATGAGCCGAGGAGGAAACAACAAATTGGCTTTGAAAACGTTGACAAGTAGCAGATACATTCTTTGATTGGGTTTGTGGACAGATATAATTGATCTGCCAGCCTGTGAAATAAATGTTGGAAATATACATATCAGTTAAACCAAGGAATTATTAGAGTTTTAAATCTCCATTTTAATGTTTCACACAAATGTTCTCTGCCATCGACAAGGGAGAATTATGCCGTCTGCTACTAAAAGTAAGTTTCAATGTCTTACCTATTTCATTTTATAATTTTCATTTAATAGAAATCGTTCCCAATATATGTTTTGCCCAATAATGATAATGAATTTTTAAAAGAAACAATTTGATCAATGCACTTGGAGTTATGCAAAATATTTCCTATACCCAACATGAACGTTGTGATATTACTACCACTGAATGACCTTTCTTTAATAGTGCGCATATCAGTGTGAATCTATTTTTGAGTGAAGCAATTTAGTTCAAGTCTCGAGGCGAAAGGTTGTTTCAAGGCTATTATGATATCGCAATGTATCAAATATTTATGATATTGAATTGAAAATATATATTAATGCACGGTCATTTTTAGAAAAAATTATGACAAATTTCTTTAGAATCCTAGAATATCACACAAATTTTAGTCCATTCTTTCCTAGTAATTAAAGTTCTTTTGTTACAATAAATCAAAGGGTTTTGTAAATTCAGTTTAAATATGTTGTGTAGTTTTTATTGATATCAAGAAAATGTGATAGTCCGAACACAAAATCTGACACATCTATATTGATAAAAACAATTGTAAAAGAACGTTCAATAGAGATTAGGAAAATAAATCTAGATTTCAGATCATTAAAATGCAAACAAGTTAAAATTTACACCGCGAAAGGTAAAAAAAATTGAAGGAGATTGAAAATGGGATATTATATAATAGTCAGGTACTTCATTTTTCTTTCAAGTATAGATTTCAACTACACTGTAATTGATATACCTTTGTATCTTGATTATGCCAAAGTGTTAAGAGAATCAATTGGATGTAAATTTCCTCATGGGAAATATCAAGGGAAAATATAACAAAATATTGTTTAGCAAGATTGTGTTAGATTGGTGTTCATGAAGTATTAACTTTCTATCTTTTCCACAGACATTTGCAACACGCTAGACAATATGCACATATGATTAAAACGCACTGTGTGTGTGAATATTCATGGCCATTGTGAACAGGGATCTAGTTTTTGTGGTCTTGATAGCTGAATATAAAATGTGTCACACACTAACACCTGTCTAGTCTGAGTATGAGTCAGCGTTATGGTTTTTATGTGTAATTGATACATAAGAAACATAAAAATGAAGCAAGAATGTAAAAATATTTGTATGGCGCCAAATCCACGTTTAAAAAAATGCGAAAGGTGCAATGATGATGTAAGGAAGTAGGGTAAATCCATTAGAAAATCGCACATACTAAAACAAGTTTAAAAGAGAATTGTGCCACGCTTGTGCCATATTACTGGTCGTAATTTTATATGGCTTAAGAAAATTCAGTAAAAAGGACTGCAAGCTTTAACAAGAATTGTACTCTACCAAGAATAAAAAACTGTTATGAGTAGCCAAGTCTGTGATTTCAAAGCATTAAACAGAGGGATGTCCTTGACTTTTTACTACACTTAACAGTCTACCAAATTTTTTATGATGACTCACATTCGTAAAATTCCTGAGATGTCATTAATCTTGAAACAAATTTTATGAATATTTTGGCACACTGATTCAGTACATGCAGTCCGGCTGAATCCATTGCTGTAGCAATAGAGGCACAGCGGACTTGAAATCCACCTCCAGAGCCTCTAATCTGAACAGGACACAACTGGCCTTCCAAACTGGCTTTGGAAACTAGTTTAGTGGAAGCCGCTTTTGAAAACTTGATCAGAACGGGTCTTAGGGGGTGTTGTTAAAAATCAACTGCAAATTTGCAAATTGTAACGCGCATTTTCATTTGCGCATGGTATGCACATTTAACAAGACGCGCATAAAACAATGATTTTAATTGACGCGTTCCGATCAACTCCAACTTGCGATCAATTGCAACTTTTGAGCAACACCCACTTAATCTGGAAACCTGGTGAGTATTTGTTGAAGTATCTTAAAGATTGCTTTTTAATTTTGAAGGAATTAGAGATTACCTGATGAAACATTTCACATATTGGTTGCAACTAAACTGTGAATGAACTTGATTCAGACTTCATACTCAGTAAAACAACTTACAACTTAAAATAGAACTAAACTTCAAATGAACTGAGCTTCTTAGAAACATGATGTTGCATCTACTGATGAGTGATGCTTCTGATCTCCTTCTCATCTTCTCGTATTAGTCTTAAGATGTTTGTACCCGCTTCACTTCCATACCGGCTGCAGGTGCACTTGTTTGTTGAAATTTCTTGGGAGATAAAGAGTGATTTAGTTATAACTTTTTGTTGTGTGATTTTACTTTCAATCAAAAGATGACGTGAATGAACATAGTCTTGAGTTTATCATTATAGTATAAGAAAGAATTATCAAGATCTAGTTTATTTTGCAGTATACATGTAGTTGCGGTTGATCAGGACTACCCAATCCCAAGTACCATTGCATACAAAGCTCTCTTAAGAGCCAATCAGAATGCTGCTTGAAAGATATTGATTTGCAAATACTTTGTGATTGGTTGCAATACTATTGCCTTGCATATACATTATATGCCTTCATTTGTTTTGAACTGCTTTTATAGCATTTTTTAGCTGATGTGATTTTATATTTTACTCTTTTTATATGTAATGAAAACTTATTGATGAAATTAGCAACAACCTTTAACCTGATTTACCTTGGAATCAAGTTCATTCATGTATGAATATCTTGTATATCTTGTATTCTTGATTTCATTGTAACTGTTTTCATTGTTTCTTTCATGTCTAATTCTTTATATCCTTGTATATCTTGTATTCTTGATTTCATTGTAACTGTTTTGAATTGCTAAATGAATAATAATAATAATGACACAATATAATTGAATGAATTAAGACCCTTTTGATATTTTACTGGTATTTCTGAAGCATGATACTTTGATGGTCATGAAAAGATCATTCATGTATTAATTCAGTTTAATACATGTCCCTGTTTATTATATAATTCAATTACATATCTGCATATTATCTCCATGATAAAAAAAAGCCATCAAACAGAACCACTGCAATCCGAACTGCATAATTTGAAAATTATCTGTACGAACTCAATGAATGGAATTTCCAGTGCACTTTACCCATACACACACCGCTCTTTGACTCCTCAATTCATTACCATAACCAGGGTTGTACAGATTAGATTCACTCTCGAAAAAGGAATAATCGTAATTTGCTTTTCGCACTTGCACGAAAGAGATGGAAGTTGTATCCAACGAAAGGTCAACATCGGTGTGGTTGTCCGTCGTCTCCTTTTGGTTTCCTTTTTTTTGACGACGATGAGAGGCGCCACGTTGGATGAAGGTAGAGCGTGAGTCATGCGATATAAATAGATGATGATGGAGCAGGGCTTCTTCTCCTCCGTTCGCTACTTATCTCCTGTCTCCGGCACGAACGGTATCGTTCTAATTGCCTCGGAGGCTCGAACAGGTTGCGTTTTTGAGGATGGAAGGGGTAGGGAGGGAGGATTTTAAAGCGAGTTATATCCATCTCCTCTCTGCTTGTGTTGTTTTTGTGCGTATCATCCGTTTTTTATGAAGAGACAGTTTGTAAAGGGCAGTGTTGTTTGAAGACAAAGAATCCCCAACATAGCAGCAATCCAAAGGGTATTCTATTGAAATGTGTGTGAATAGACCATTTTCATAATATATTCAAATTTATTCTCATTAGCTCAGAGACGAACTATGTATTCAGCTGTCAAAAATAATGAGAGTGCAACAGTCAGATTGCTAGGTTGGTAAAACATTGTAATTCGACCAACCTAGCAACAACCACTGCATGTTATCCACATATCTTCTCTTCAAATAAGATTATCCTATCTCAGGTTACCAAATAGTTTGTCATTATGCATTTGAAAAAGAAGCGTGCATAGGGTTGGGATGGAAAACCTGCGGGTTATGGAGATTAAGTTCTCCTTTTCCATGCCCCAGCAGCCCTCTCAAACCAACTGCTGGTCTTGATTAATTATTCATTTATCTTTGTATCCTTTACTTATACTGCAATTGTTTTGTTTTGAATTTGCCGAATAAATGATGATAATAATAATACCCTACATGTACCATCACTTCATGAAATAAAGTATTATAGTTCAATTCTTACTAACTGGTTTAAGGAATATCACTCAACTATTATATGTTTGTCTGCAAGAAATGTGCATAAATTTGCAAGATCTGTTAGTGAATTGGAAATGTTTAAATTACTTTTTCAATTTGTCGGTCAGTTTTGGGCTGCCAAACAAAAATTTTATCTTGAATATCAGCACCTGTTGGTATTTAATCTGGAAATAAATCAACAGATTAATGCTGTATTTGAAATAATCACAATTTTTTAAAATAAATTGCATACAATTGCTTGGAATGGTAATGCAGTGTGGGAGCNGTCTAATTGCCTCGGAGGCTCGAACAGGTTGCGTTTTTGAGGATGGAAGGGGGAGTGGAGGATTTAAAGCGAGTTATATCCATCTGCTTGTTACAAGTGTAGTCTAAATGTATCTATTTTTTTTTTACAAAGAGACAATTGGTGAAGGGAAGTGTTGCATGAAGAAAAATAATTCTGACATAGCAACACCCTGACATAGCAGCAATTCAAAGGATATCCTAGTGAAATGTGTGCGAATAGACCACTTTTTTTAATGTATTCAAATGCTTCTTGCATATTGATTTTGCTAGGTTGGACAAACATTGTCACTTAACCCACCTAGCAACAACTGCTGCATTCTCTCCATATTCCTTCCATCGAAATAGGATTATTTTATTTTCGGTGAACAAATAGTTTGTAATTGTTCATTTAACAAAGAAGAGTGCATAAAATTTGAATATATATTTTGAGAGAAGAAGCATGTTTCAATGACAATGTGTTCTATTCTAATGCTTTCATGCAACAGTACCCTCCATCTACGGTTACTTTGTGAAAAGGGGGCGGTATGTCAGAAGCAACCGTATTATCATTTATTCAGATATAAATAAGTTTAAAAAGATGGAAGAGTAGACTTTGATGTGATTCACTGTTTGGGGATGAAGCAACTAGACCGTTACATCCCATTACATCTCATTATGTAATGATATGTGGCACTAGAAATGATAAGAGAAGTTAATTCAAATCTTCATTTGTATCTTTAATTGATGTCATTTCGTAAAAAGTAGGTTCTCCAAAAGCTTGAAAGCATTGTATAGTTGTCCAATGCTGCTTTACATGTATAAAGAGATATTTGCAAATTTTATGCATTCTCTTTACCTAAAGGTTAAAGAATACCGCACAACTGCATTGGCAAGGAATATACATAAATTTACATAGATTTACATCTATTAGTAAATCAGCCTAATTTGATTACTTTTTATTAATTTGTTGGTCACTTTAGGACCACCAAACTAATAGTCTATTTCAATCACCAAGAATTTTGGATATCTAGATCTAAAAACTCTTGTTCTCACTCCGGAAATAGATCAGCAGATTAGCTCTGAAAATTGTCAGAAATCAACTTTTAATAAAAGCATGGAATCATAGCAAAATGATTACAGTGACTTGCATACAATTGCTTGGAATGGTAATGCAGTGTGGGAGCATTTCTGAACGGACACTGAGGAATGATCAAATTATCGTTAATGCCCCGGAAAGAATAACAGGAAATTGGAAGACAAATTGTCCTGATTGAGATCGCATTATAAGCCGATTGAGGTGCCTCGACTTTCAACTTCATTCAATATTTTCCAGTATGAATGAAAAAATATCATTCATAGATGATTTGATATCAGACAATTGTGATGATTTATCGTTTTCATTGTCAATGGATTGAAGTGTGATGGATGTGTTGATTTGCAAAGGTTTGCACAGTATTTGTAAAATTGAAAAGAATATGCGTAATTGTGGCATTATACCGAGATCGTAGGTGTAAATGTATTTGCTCAGGGAAATTCAAGATATCTAAAAGTGTTTTTTAAAAATTTCATCCGCATTAACATGAATTTTAGAACCAAGCGCAAATGTTCTGTTACTATGAAGCGTGGAAGAGAAATCTAGGATTGTTAGGGGAAAACAGGTAAACGGTAAACTTTCTCTTCTACTGTAGCTCATTGTAATATGGTTTCCAAATTCACTACTTTGTGCACACTGCTTGAATTAAGAGGCATAGGATGAAAACGATTAAAAAAAGGGATAGGGAGAGGAGGAATTATAAAACATGTGATAGAACTAAGTTTACAGTTCAAATGTCAATGGATTGGGAGAAATTATGAATTGAGAAATGAAAAAAAGGTTTTAAATATATTTTTTTTGGCCAAACATACAATGTATATTAAACATGTATACAGGCTCCTTGCATAAACTGTGAGTGTAAATATTGAGATGAAGATAGCTTTGAACAGAATGGTGGTATTTTGTAATCAGCTGACTCAGGATCATTGTAATTAAACAAAAATAATTATCATTTTGGCCCTGTTTAATTTTCTCATGTGATCTCATGGAATGTAAAGTCATGAGGTATGTTAGGCCTCACTCAGTTTCCCAATCATTGTCTTTTGTATTATAGTTTCGATATCATAATTACCTTGTTTTTATCGTTTGCAATAGAGCGTTTGTTTATATGTGGCCAGCCGGTCAGACTTGCTATGGTATCAATAAAATCATGCGCTTCTCAGCAGATCAAAAGTTTGTTGACCCTTTCAACTGCTACGGGCATTACGAACCGAACCATTTGAAGAAATAGTCTGTATCAAGCAGTCCCAATTATTTCAATGTCGGTAGTTATGTAGTTAAAGAGAGTCATGTTAGGTTTTGAATGAATGAATGAATGAATCTTTATTCCATTTCAATTTAAATAACAAGTACGTCAATAGCAATAACATCAAATGTATTTCAATTATTATATGTCATAGCAGAGAGAGTAATATAATAACAAAAACAAAGTGAATGATTAATCGCTTGGAAAAGAAATGAGGCGACCTGCTAAAAAGCAAAGCCTGTACATGTAAGCTGCAGTCCACAAAGTTGATACTGGAGTTGGAGTTGATACTTCAAATTTTTATGAAGATATTATTTGCAGAGGATGGATTTTGGAGCAGTTAAAGCTACAGTGTATTAAAAAAGTGCATATTATTATTATTATTATTATTATTATCATTGTATTTGTTATTGTTATCATTATGAAATGAGGAATAATTTACAAGTTACCTACCCTCAAAATGCATTGTGGCTCCATACCAAAATGTGGAAAAGGGCAAATTTTTTGCCAATAGGTGGGTTTTCCGAAAGATGCTAATTATATCTGTACTCTGTACGCAAAGGTTGATCTTTACAACCCCAAAGCCGGCCAAAGGCTTGCCTGATATTGCAACAACTAATTTACATGCACGCAAATTGGATTCCAAATATTGTCCAATTATGATTAACAGTTTTAAGTAATACCCCTTAACTACGTTCATTGGTAACAAAAAATGTATTAGTAAACCATCCTATTTAATATGATACAAAGAAGAAAGTATTGAATATACACATCTTAATCCAGTAATTGTGTGCAACTTTATGTGAAGAAGGCCTATGGGATTTTTACAATGTAAAATCCTCCATTCATCAAACTGCATAATACACTGAGCATTCATCAGACTCTATACAGATACTGAGCATTGAGGGATGGTCATCCATTATTAACAAATTGGTTATCTTTCTGTCAAGGACGATTCATTCGGAGGATAATTTCTCCCATCAAATTGATGCGAGCGATTTGAGCAAAGATCATTGGCATGGTGATCGATTCAATATCCTTCAATTAGAGATTCTGTCATTGTGTGGTTTGCGTGAATTTCCTCTTCATGAGTTTGAATAATGTATTTAGAGAAGCGTTGTGTAATTTTTTCATTGATAGTTTAGAGTAGGTAGGAAATGAAGATATGTTGTTGAAAGCTTGTTTCATGTGTGATGGTACATATTGTTACTGTTTTCAAGGAATTAATGATGGTGATGAGAAAAAAATCTCTGCCATTCTGAATAGGTGTCGTTTGAGTCACACTTGAAAAATTGTAAAATTAAGAAAGGAATATTAATAATCTATTCATGGTAACATCTTAAAGTAAAATTGATATGAAATTATTGTTCTCTTATCAGTACATGATTCTTTAGATAAGCAATTCCTATTACGTGACTTGTATGACATTTAGAACGACGTCACGTGTTGAGATTTTCTGCATTATATTCGTCACTGGTGATGATTTGAATTAGCTTCCCAGGGTAGAAAAAGGTGAAAGGGGTTCTGTTTGTGCAATACCAAAATCTCATATCCCCTGCTCCTGCAAAAACTTTGAAATCATCTAAGAATGTATGAGCCACAAATTCTGAATGCAGCTTGCTGTAACTGAACAGAAGAAGTTAAAATTGTAGGTAATTGTGGCATTGAATCAGACACAGCTTACTATAATGAGCAGAAAAAGTTAGATTTGATGTGGTTTTTCGAAGTAGCAAATGCCCAACAATCGTATTTGCATGTGGTACTACTTAGTGTAATTCCATGAAATGTTCGTTCAGTAAGACTACCTTCCTATGCCCTGCCATGAGGACACTGCTGTAATGGATGTAATGCATATTCCATCGACCAATCAGCAGCAAGCTCTTAACCAGCTCAGGTAGCCTTAGGCTATGAGACTGACACCAATGTTTACTCCTGGGACTACACTGTGTGTTTACATGGCATCCACCTTACCAGGGAACCCTATTGGTTATTTTCTAAAATGGCACGAGCGGATGTTTGGAACAATTTCTAGTGTTTTGAAGAATAAAATGATGTGTATCTCAATGAAAACGAGCAGGTTTATTGGATAATTGGTGGGAAAAGACTTCATGTTCATTTGTATTCTCTGGGGATGCTGAAGTTTAAAGGAATTTTTCCAACTGTTGTTAATCCATTGACTTCTAAATTCTGTAAATCCTTTAGACTTTGTATAGGGACTAAACAGTTCGGGAAGTCAATGGTGGGTTAAAAGTTATGATCCGTAAAAGAGAGTTTGTGTGATTGATGTAGTGATTATGCGATATGAGTGTGAAGTTATGATTGAGTGCTGAGAAAAAAATGAGGAAGATAATAGCAAACAAGAAATGAATTGAAATCATTTTTAATTTCTGATACATTTTAACATTTTTTTCTAATGAAGTTGTTTCTCTATCATGTTTGGAAATAATAGGCTTCCATACTGGGTATCATATTTTGTAAACATTGCAGCCAGTTTGAACAATCGCTCGCCTCTTACAAATGATCATGTCAAAAGAGATTTGATGAAATTTTTTATTCATCATTTTGATAAGATGATATGGACAGAATCTATAATTTATCATTGGCATTAGATCTAAGCTCATACCGGTACTTGCATGTAAGGGCAATTTTCCCAAACAGTAAACTTCTAAACTTTCTCCCCAGAATGAGTCACTAATCCATGCACAGACCCCTCCATCCATTATCCCTACAATGTTTAGTCAATGTCATGTTCAGGGTTTTTATAACCCACTTCAATGTTTATGTCTGGGACTGCAGTGTTTGTTTAACAGTCTCTAAACTTTACCACTATAATTAATCAGCTTGCCTAAAGGTTGCCTCATATTTTCTTGTGATTGATATAGCCTAGATAAGTGCCCCATCCATAAACGGACACATAATATTTATAGCAAACAGTTTGAACATAAAACTGTCATTTGAAATGTAAGAGTTTTGTTTGCATGTATGTCATATTAGCCTAAAAGTAGTACATAATACCAGCAGAAAATAGGAAAGTACAAGGACGATGCTTACAAATGATGTGAGATCTTTTGGCGGAAATGTTATGTTTGTAAAATTGTATCATTTTGGGTTCCATACCCTTCTTTAGGCTTATAAGGTTTTCTACAATTGCCAAGATACACAATCTTTTTGTACATTCATTCTAAGATATAAACCACTGAATGCCCGCATACAGTGTATCCATTGCCCAATGCCTTTGATGATAAATAAACACTGGTCATTGTATTCAAGATTTTCATATTTTTGGGGGAAACTTATGAATATTTGTCAGAATACATTCCTTTCTGCATGACGTTAGTTTCCTTCTTATCCACATTGTGCTGCACTCAACCCAGGTAAGGTGAACGGCTACCGGGAGGATGAAATTCCTTGAATGCAGTGAGCACTGAATGGTAGCCATGCTATAGCTGGGTAATAATGCACAGAGCACTTAGAAACACTTTGAACTTCGGCGCTATATAAATGTTGTGTAATATATCATTATTATTATTATTATTATTATTATTTACCCTTATGGAAGTGACCAATGTAATCCAATCAGACTATTCATTTATTACAGATATTTTCACAATTTCTGACCAATTTGACACATTGGCGTGTTGTTATTTTCATGTTTTTACTGTGTTTGAACACAACTGAATGTGCATCATGAAGAGTGGATATTTTCGCGAGGCCATGACCGTGAAACTAGCGAAATTAAAACCAGCGCAAAAATTTCAGCTTATACAGCATCATAATATACGATCATGAGACATTGTACCCATAATAATATCATTTTCTTCTTTTCTTTGCTAGGTTTCAAGGGATTATTTCACCGCAAACGGGAGAGCGATTCAGGCAATCCTGATGTGTCGTCCACAGGGGGCGACAGTCAAGCGTCGCAGTTATCTTCATCAACCAATGACTTTCATCCAGTGTCGTACGCAGGAAACCTGTATGACCTCCCAGAGAGACCGAGTGCATTCAATCGAGTTCTTCAACAAATTAAAACAAGGCCAGCAATGTAAGTTGTACAACTGTATGCTCTTATTTTTTAGACCCCCCCCCCCTCCCAAAAAAATGAATCATTTGATTGCCCTCATACTATGATTTAAAAAAAAAAGTATTGGTAGGTCAGAAAATTTTTAGCACACTTGACACAGTTCAGAAGGAAAACAATATCTAGAAGGGACTGGAAAGCCAATGGACATCTGATAATGACTCTTCAAATTTAATTTCACATCTATCTCGAATTTTAAAGTAATTTTTCAATTTTAGTGTAAAGCAAAAAAAAAAAAAGAGTTCAGGTTTAGCCATTTTCAGAGAGGGTTGTTCATTTGATGGTAACCAAACAATTTTAGAGTGCCTTATTTGTAGCAATTATGATAATAATACACGCAATTTATATAGAACACATTTCCACTCTGCAGAGTGCTCAATTTACTTACTATAGTATCGTTACCCTATCCTTAGCCCTGCCCCATTTTTAATGAAGTTTGTGAATTTCACTGCAGCACAAGAATTTTTTTATTAAATTCAGGAGCAGCTCACGTGCATCATACCACGTGCTTCTATATGAGGGTAAGCTGCATCCTCGAAAAGCAATTAAAAATACTTTGATTATTAAAAGGCACTGGTATTTCTGTTAATTTGATGTTCATATTAATCTTTATTTTATGTATGATTCATTAATGTTTTTCTCAACAGAAACTTACTGAATGACATGATTTTTACTATTTTGCATCTTATGTAGTGTTTTCTCTAATTGGAAAATATATGGCAATTGATTTGAGTTGTTAATGAAGTGTAATAATTGACATTAACCCGTCAAAAGCCCTATTCCATACGGATTGTAATTTTATGAAGACAAATTTTTCATACATGTAATGCCTAATAATCAATTCTGTTTCTTACTTATTCATGAATTATGAGTCACTTTTAGGATTGTTAATATGAAGAATTGTGTTGTGCACAACATGTCCACAACATACAGTGTAGTGTTATATTATTTTACCTGGATTATACAAGTATTTCATCATCAAAAGTACAACCACGGAAATCTGCACAAACAGGAATATAACTGATGAGCAATCAAATACGATACATTCTTTTTATTAGAACAAATATACCTTATTCAAAATGAAACACATGGTACAACTACATGCACATCATAATTTCACAAGCACGGTAATAACAATGACTACGCCTACCACGTCTTGGGGTTTCCCTGAACCCTTGACCTCCGAATATTCCTTTTCCATGAATTATGACGTCATACTGAACGATCCCTCTATCCAGCTGGTATAACTATGAATTCCATTTATTGTGGTATGAACTTCGTGAATCACTTATTTCTCAGAGGGGAATCTCCCTGTACTCTCTCTCATTGCCACATCCTTTATTAGGCTGATTTTGAGACATTTTGTCATTTTTTTTTTTATCAAAGCTCGAATACAACTTGCTGGATATATTGAACAGTGTTTTTATGAGGTGGATTTTTAGACAAATTGTCACTTAGAATTTTGAATTGGAAATACGACTAGCTGACATTTATAGGTTATATTTTATAATATTGATTTTGAGACAAATTGTCATCTTTTGGTATCAAAGCTCAAATATAACTTTCAGATTTATTAAAGGTAATTCTTTACAAGACTGATTTAGAGACAAATTGTCACTTTTTCTTTTCAAAACATGTTGCCGGTAAATCTTTTTAAGGCTGACTTTAAGACTAGTTTTCATATTTTCTTGTCATTGCTCAAATACAACCTGCAAATATTGCAAGTAATCCTCTAGGAGGCTGAGAATAATTGTCATTTTTTCCTTTTCAACCTCATTCTACTGATATTTTAGGCAAGTTATGAGGGAGGTTTTGAGATTAATTTTCATTTTACCTCCGAAGTTTCAATACAACCTGCCAATATTGCAGGTAGTCCTTTACAAGGCTGACTTTAGACTATTTGTCACACTTTCTTTTGATATCGCTCAAATACAAACCAAATATATTGCAGGACTCCTCTATGAGCCTGATTTTAAGACTAGATTTCATCTTTTCTTGTCATTGTACAAATACAACCTGCAAATATTTCAGGAATTCTCTATGAGTCTGGTTTTGAGACTACATTATCACAATATTGCAGGTAATCGTTTACAAGGCTGATTTAGAGACTAATTGTCACCTTTTTTTCTCCAAAGCCCAAGTACATCCTGGTTAAAGTGTCGCGCTCGAGTCCTTGAGAACCCATTCCCTGTTTTGAGTCAACAGTTTGCAAATCGTTTCTGGTCCATGCTTCATCTAAAACCAGTCATCGCTAACGAACCAATGCTGGTCGCCTCAGCGGAGTTTCCTCCTCACCGTAATTTATGGCGATATGATTTGTATTTGTTTACATACCGGTACTTGTTCATTTAAGAGGAATTGTTTCGAGTTTTGGAAATAAAAAGGACTGGAGTGTTCTTCTTTTCTTGTGTCGCTCTATTGCAAAATGAGTTTTCTCTGATTTGAGTCAACAGTTGCAAATCGTTTCTGGTCCATGCTTCATCTAAAACCAGTCATCGCTAACGAACCAATGCTGGTCGCCGCAGCAGTGGAGTTCCCTGTTCACCGTAATTTATGGCGATATGATTTGTTATTGTTTATATATACCGGTATCTGTTCATGAAGAGGAAGTGCTTTGTGTAATAGAGTAATGGAAATAACCAAAATATTTTCTTTTCGTGTATCGCTCTGTTGCTAAATCAGAGTTCCCTGCTCACCCAAATTATGGCGTTATTTACAGCGATATGATTTGTTATTGTTTATATACCGGTACTTGTTTATGAAGAGGAAGTTTTTCATGTTTAGGGAAATGAAATGAAAATGGCCGGAGTGTTTTTGTTTCTCGTGTCGCTCCATTGCTGGATGAGTTTCTATGGATTTGGAATTTAAAAAAGTTCTGATTTTTTTGGTGTTACCTTTGGAATCTGCCTGCGTTGGTAATGTCATTCCCAATTAAAGTTTAATGCACTGGAAATAAAGATCATGTGACGATTCCTGCAGTCATGGAGGCATGGTTGATTCAACGAAAAATATCTTTTTAATAATTTTCCTTTGATTTCTTGTCAGAATATTTATGGTTCTGAGTAAAGGATTATAAAAGAGGCATTTCAGGATTGAAATCTGGATTTTTTTTCTTGCTGTCTGTATCATTATTGGGAAGTTATCTGTGTTTTTGTATATATTGTTTTTATATAATATTTTACTATATTATATAATTAGAATACTTGACGTTTGGATTGAAATTCGAATTTGTTTTCTTGCTGTCTTAATGATGTGATATTTTGACACATTTATATTTTAGATCAAATTGTTTGGCGTGATATTTTTTGTCTTTGTTTTGATGAAATGTGGTATCCATTTGGAAAGATATTTTTGTTTACTTACTTGCTGTCTTTATGCTGTGATTTCTGGCATGCCAATTTTGGAGGTCATTGGTGTTTGGNCATTGCAAAATGAGTTTTCTCTGATTTGAGTCAACAGTTTGCAAATCGTTTCTGGTCCATGCTTCATCTAAAACCAGTCATCGCTAACAAACCAATGCTGGTCGCCGCAGCGGAGTTTCCTCCTCACCGTAATTTATATTTGTTTATATACCAGTACCTGTTCATGAAGAGGAAGTGCTTTGTGTAATAGAGTAATGGAAATAACCAGAGTATTTTCTTTTCGTGTATTGCTCCGTTGCTAGATCGGAGTTCCCTGCTCGCCCAAATTATGGCGTTATTTACGGCGATATGATTTGTAATTGTTTATCTACCGGTACTTGTTCATGAATAGGAAGTGCTTCGTGTTTAGGGAAATGGAAATGTTTTCTTTTTTTGTGTCGCTCCGTTGCTAAATCGGAGTTCCCTGCTCACCCAAATAATACGGCGTAATTTTACAGCGATATGATTTGTATAATTTGTGTATATATACCGGTACCTGTTCATGAAGAGTGCTTTATGTTGAGAGTAATGGAAATAACCAGAACATTTTCTTTTCGTGTATTGCTCCATTGCTAGATCAAAGTTCCCTGCTCACCCAAATTATGGCGTTATTTACGGCGATATGATTTGTAATTGTTTGTTTACCGGTACCTGTTCATGAAGAGGAAGTGTTTTGTATTTAGGGAAATCGAAATGACGGGAGTGTTTTCTTTTCTTCTGTCACTTCGTTTCTAGATCGGAGTTACCTGCTCGCCCAAATTACCGCGTAATTTTACGGCGATATGATCTGTATTTGTGTATATACCGGTACTTGTTCAAGAGGAAGTGTTTCATGTTTTATAGGGAATTGGCTGGAGTGTTTTTCTTTTCTCGTGTCGCTCCATTGCTGGATGAGTTTCTATGGATTCAGAAATTTGTTTTGATTTTTTTCGGTTTTATCCTTGGAATCTGCTTGCGTTGGTAACGTCGGTAACGTCATTCCCAATTAGAGTTTAATGCACTGGAAATGAAGATCATGTGATAATTCTTGCTGTCACGGAGGTGCGGTGGATTCGACAAAAAAAATTTTTTTTTATTTTTCTTTTATTACTTGTTTGAATTAAACTGGTATTGATTACAGGATATTATTTTTTAATAGGCATTTGGATTTGAATCAAATATGTTTTCTTGCTGTCTTTCTGATGTAAATTTTGACATGTCAATAAATTGGAAGTCAGTGGTGTTTTGAAATTGTTTTGATATGAAATTATTTTGTCTGTGTTTTGATGAAAAGTGGTATCCATTTGGAAAGATATTTTTGTTTACTTACTTGCTGTCTTTATGCTGTGATTTCTGGCATGCCAATTTTTGAGGTCATTGGTGTTTGGGAAATTGTTTTGATAAATTACATTTTTAAATAATTGTTTTTGATGAGTAGTGGTAGCTAGTGTCTGAAATGAATTATGGATTTGTTTACCTGCTTTTTAGTGATGTGTTTTTTGGCATGTCAATTTAGATTATGGGATTGAATAGAGATTGGTTTGATCATAGACCCGTGGTAGGTCTATGGTGTGATATGATATTTTTGTTTGTGTCAATTTTTGGTGAGTAGAAGGCAATGGGATTCAAATCTGTATTTGTTTACTCGTTCTCTGCCTGATGTGATTTTTGACATGTCAACTTTTGAAATAATTGGCATTCTGTAATATTTTTTTATTTAATAAGGTTGTTGTTTTGTGTTTTTCTGAGTACGAGTACACTGGCAGTGGGCATTTGTAATCAAAATCTATAAAAGTATAATGATAATAATATAATATAGCACTGGCTACTTGTATACATGTACATGTAAGTGTACAACTCCACTTTGTCGTTACTCATGGCACTGAAAGTTTTCACTCATTATAATCTGGCTTTAGCTGGCACAACCACTACGACACCTCACATTCCAAGGAATTCCTTCCTGCCGTCCTCATTTACCTCTCCTGGGTCGAGAGCAGCCCAATGTGTTCAATATATAATTGTAACTATAAACACTGACTTTGTGTTTTGGTAGCACCAGAAAGTTTGAGGACAAAACCAATGCTGACTTTAATTGGGTTGTTGACTCCAGTGATATTGCAATTAGCCCTATTTTCAATATATTTCAGTGTTGAAAAGAAAATATTTTTCTACTTTGGTGTTAGATTATTATTAAAATTTACACTTGTATAATTCCAACTCATTTGATAAAATAATCATATATTTGACAAGGAAATTCACATGTGATAAGAGCCTTCAATGATTGGATGATATTATTTTCAAGCAAGGGAATAGCCATGGGTTGCCATCACGGTGTAGAAATAATTATAAGTCACTTATTAGCATTGTTTGATTTTACCACAATATCAATCAAAATAAGTTACTGGCGAACCCCCACCCCCAGACATTTATCTTTCTCCATTCACTTGACAGAACATCAATGTTGAGGGAAAGTTCCCCTTAAATCCTTTTCGACTTAAGCCTCGGTCACATAGGACCCCGGAAGCAACAAAGAGTCGGGGTGAATTGTGTTGCTTCCGGGATCCTATGTGACCGGGCTTAAGATTTTAATAACCTGATAACTCCCTTTAAAGTTTTAGATATCAATGGTTTGATGACATTGTTTCAGTGCAAGGAGATACCTGTGGGTTATCATGAAGGTCAATGTAAAATGATAACAAAGGAATAAGAGAAACATGATAGGTGTTTATATGTACCCTCTATTCATGTATAGCCTAGCTAAAATTACAGAATAGTCACTGCATAAAAGATGAAAATATTCATACATAGCTGCCAACTATTACAAATTTTCAGTAATCATTACTTATTTTGGACATATGCACCATGCACTTCAATGTAAAATGTGTGAAGATTGCTACTTTGTTCCAGAATTATTACCAATTTCTACTGGCAGCTATGGATATATTTAGAAAAAAGAAGTTCATTTGCATTCACTGAACTAAATGTATACCTTTATTGCATGGAGGTATCTGCGTAATTAGTCTTGCGATCAATTAACTTTCCAAATTCTAGATAAAATAAACAGGTCTTCGTACAAATATGGAGCAAATACCATACAATACTAATTTCACCACAAAAAATTGATATGTATGATTGACATAGTAGTGAATTGTTTTACAATATTTGGTATTTCACTAAAACTGTAAAATGTCAATATTGAAAATATAAAAAGAAAATGCTTTAAATCTTCAGAAATGTGTCATTTCTATGTGTAAATATTATTTCACGTCATCTTTTAATATACATAAAATGTTTATCCAAAGTTAGATATTAATTGATGCCATAACTCTGAATTACATGTCTTGAATGGATAATTACTTAATTAATTCTACGGGGGTACATGTAGTTTAACCAATTTGTAGCACATTCTATGCAACTATGAATTATCAAAAAATTGTGGAATTTGCAAATGCTGTACAAATCAAATTAATTTAATTCTTTGAATTACCATAACTTTTTCAGAATTCTATTATGATCTGGAAATTATTTTCTGTTTCTGAATATTTGAACCTTGTATAACTTGTAAAGGGTGTATCTAAGCTTGAATACAAAGTTCAAGTGATGTTTAGAAATGAATGCATATTGTAGCCCAATTAGCAATTACCAAAGTTAATTAAACTGATGATTTTGTTTGCACTGACTCAAGTGCCCAAAAGTTCATTTGAAAATTAGTTATCAAAGTTCATAGCTTGGTGTTTACAAGTTCAAACCATATTTTTCCAACCTCCTTCCAAGCTAAATTTTCATATGATCCTGCTTTGTTCCTAAGCGATTTGGAAAAGAGGAGGACGTGACACCGACATTCAAGTCGAAACAATCAAATGAAATTCAAACTAATCAAATTCCTACAATAATTAACATGAATTGCTTATGATTTCTATGATCATGTTGATTTTCATAATCTTACACAATCTTTAAATTGTTAAAAAATTAACAAGGACTTTGCCTGTACAATATAGATTTTTAAAAATCCACTGAAATATCCGATTGAGGGCTGGTTTTCCTAACACGGCCAGGAAAATAGATTGGACCATATTTATACAATGACAATATTAAAGTTGGAATATTTACTGGCCATACTTTCATTCATACACTGTATCTGAACTGGAATTTCAAACTAGCACCACTTTAATGTTACGCATCAAATAATTCTACTTCCAGTGAAAAGTATATCAGCACAATTTACTGCATACAAACAACAACATGTGTATATCATAAAACAGCATTGAATGAAGATGGTTCAATGAAGACACACAACAAAGAGTGCATTGACCTTTATCCATGTCTGTGACGAATCGTCGCACCATTCATTAATCAGACATTAATCTCTGATGCAAAGATTTTCTGGTAATTTGTTGTTGATTCGATGGGAGTAGCTCAATATACAGACAGTCTGCTCCTGAATAGAATGATAAAAGAAGTTAATAGATGAAAAGAATCACACACAATTGAGCATCTGTCTTTTTTTTTTGGCACAGTAATAGAAAAAATTTTGGCTAAAGTGCCAGTCACATACATACCCTTAGTCAACACGACTATTTTCTTTAGGGGTAGTTAACTGTAAAATGAATGAGTTATGTTGAATCATGTTTATTTGGTTGGGGGGGGGGGGTCTTCTATATGACTTGGGCTTTAGTTTTGTTCAGATATACCCAAGATAGTACAATGCAACAATATAAATGGATTAGTGAGAAAAATCTACCCGTTTCATAACCGACCCATCGGGAATTTTAGTTTACTTCAGCATATTTGTTGATTATTTGCCCCATCTCGTTTGTTAATTGCTGTGGTATTTAGGGTTATACCTGTCATAAATAGGAGCCACACTGAATTAGGTTACAATGGATTAATTATCTAATGCAATAAATGTGCTATAAATGGTCATATACTACAACTTGTAGGGATTGATAACACAGGAATTCACCATCCATCTTTTCTTTCATTTTATTAAAACTGTTCCAGTAACCTTTTGATTCATTCAAAGATAAATAAAAGTAAGAGCAATTTCATTTTCAACAATTATATATTTGGTTATTATATATATTTAATATTTGCTGGGGTTTTTTTTTTTGGGGGGGAGTCGATAGTACCCCCTAAAAAGTTTGGTTGCTCTCCCCTGACCAATCCTCTGAAATAGCCTGACCCAAACCCTATTTTTTACTCAAAGTGAGAAACCAAAGTAACATGGTTGATCAAGAGGAAAATACATGTACAACCTGAAAAGTAATTTTCAATAGATTTGGCTTTTCACTTCCAACCAAGTATTATTATTTCCAACTTGAAATAAAAGAGATAAGTAATTTTTAAGAAATCAAGTTGCCCAAGTGCTATTTTTTTTAAATGACTTTTTTAGACAATAAAATATATTTTTTTTAGTTTGGCCTAATGGCGCATGTTGGATACGCAGCAAATTTGCACCATGTGAATAATTTGAGTGGTCCTCTTCAGCAGGCTTCAATTTTGTGGGGTTTTTTTTAAGCCCTGACAACTGATTTAAAAATTATGATAAAGAAGAATTCTTTTATTTATTCTTTAAATTCTTTCCAAAATGAAAATAATCTTTCCATTATTTTTTGTGTAGGGATGATGTTCTGCTAATGACATTCCAAGCTATAAAGCATTGTTTTAATTACTAGATTTGACCCCCTTTTAAAACCACTGTTTGTTCTTGAAATACGTGTAATTTGTTTAGATCCCGATTGGAGGATCAATGCAGTGCAATGAACTTTTAATATGATATACAATTGTTCTATCGGAAGAACAACTTGAATTGATAAAGACCTGAGTCTATATTTATACAGTGCCACTTCAGTTTAAGGTCCAACCAAAGGGGGGAAATTAGTCATTGATAACAAAGTTTAAAACCAAGGCGTAAATCAACATGCACTAATTGTCGCATTTGTGGATTCATAGTTGCTCAGGTATCACGAACGAGTGGTAGTTATGTCACTGATTTTGAGGAAAAGATTGATTTGGCTGTCGTCAGGTGGAATTATATTCATCTGGATTGCTTTCTTTTTTTCAAACTTGCATTTGAGTTTTGCTATTTAACTTTTTGGAAATGTTTCTGATTGCCTGGAATTGCATCTTTGTGTGTGGACCGATACCTCCCTGTGAAGATTTGGAAATGACAAATATCGTTTTCGGTGTCTAGCTGTGACAGCCTGGCTTGTGATTTCTGCTAAAACAAGTTAACGTCAAAGCTCCCTCGGGTTTGCGTTCATCTCAGTAATTAGTAATCTACTTTTCAATAGTCTTTCAATTTTTAAGTAATTTTACCCCCTTTTTTATTTTCTTTCTTTCTTTTAACTTTTACTCGGTGTGGTCTCGGCAGTAAATGTAATGACGTTCAAAGAAATTTCATCGACATTGAATAATGATCATTGTTGTAGTCATTAACAGAACTGTGTCGTGGTTTGTATCTTTTAGATATCAGTATAAATTGCCTCTCGGCTCTCGGAAGTCTTGAGAACTTTCCTGTCTTTGTATTTATTGGGATTCAAGTGTGCATTGTTTTTTTAACTTTAAGGATTAAATTTTATTTACATGTTTATTGAATTTTAACTCACAAGCAGTCACATTATTTGCATGATGAACAATATTTACTGAAAAAGAAAAATCAGTAACAAGAGAAAGTGATCACAAGATCAACTATCTTATTAGCTCTGTTGGATATTTGTACTGGACTGTATCCTTGTGACCATTTTGTAAATGACAAATGTCATCCTCGTGATTATCTCTGCAGCTTAAACGCTCTAATAATGAATCTTGATCCGGTCTTCATTTATCTACGTAATCACTGACTTCATTTGAATATTTCAATGTAGCTTTCAAGTAATTTTACCCTATTTTTATTTTCTTTCTTTCCACATTTACTGTTTGGGTCTTTTCAATAATTGCCTAAACTTTAATCATTAAAAAAAAAAAATTATCAACCTAGAACAATAATTTTATCACTATGTTCCAAAATCTGACGTGATTTATGTCTTTGAGAAATCATTTATTTCCACTCAGCTCTCGGAAATTTTGTGAACCTTCCTGTCTTTGTCTTTCTAAATGACTGTGTGTATTGCACTTGATAAAAGTGAAAGCTTGTACGTCATCCTCTTATCTTATTGTATAAGAGTACTCTGAACTTTTTGATAAAAACCGCAATATGATTCTGCACTAGAGAACTAGATTATTAACCAGTATGTAGGCTTTTTATAGATAGTTTATGATCTTGCATACTAAAAATATGAAATTTTCAGATTATTTGTGTCTATACATGTAAAGGCTGGCTTTCCACCAAAGGATTAGGCTGGAATATTGTTCTTAGTTTATTTCCAAAATGAATTTCACAAATGATTGAAATAATTCTTGCCTTATCCCAATATTTCAAAAAGTTCTAAAAGTTAATGTGAGCAATGGTATTTCAAAGTTGACTGTAGAATGAAAACAGGATTTGTTTTATACAGGCATCTTCATGTATAGATGTACATGTGTTTTATATTTGGCTCTGAGGAATTTGCGCGCGATTAGTAATATAATACTGGTGGAGGTATTAATGTACAATTTATTAAATGTAGATGGTAGATAAATTTTTATTTGAAATGGTCTAGCACACTTATGACCATGAGATTCAATAAAAAGTATGAATATAGCTAATTCTATTTATAACAATTCCAAATTGCAAGCTCACTATCAATTAATTCAATAGTAGACCTCCCTTTAAAAAGGGGGTGTTGTTAGATTCTTCAAAAATAAAAAGTTTGTGTGACATGAGGTACTTGAAATGAAATACTGTGAAGTTCGACCCGATCAGCCAAGTCCAAGAGGGCATGAAAATCCATTATTGTTGAGTTCTGTGGAAAGAGGGTGTTATTTAATTGAAAGTGCTGCTAGGGGTAACAGGGTTTATGAGTGATCTGAATGGTTTATTCCTCACAAAGTCAAAGTCTATTCCAGGATATAATTTTGGGGTCTGAAGACATTGTTTATAGCAGATGCTTTTAGTATGACATCAAGGAATTGTGATTTCAGGACCAGGTGGAAAATATCTTTGGGACGGTTTGTTCATCCTAAACTTTAAGCAACATGTAGCTGAGTTGATATGCTATTATTGCCAGGATATCATTTTTACTCTTGTAACATTGTTTTCAGCATTATTGCTGCCTGTGTGGCATCACATAATTAGGATTTTAGAGCGATATGGAAATAATATCTGAATGGTTTGTTCATATCAGACTCAAAGTCAGACTCAAAGTCAATCTCACCGCAATCCCAGGAAATAATTTTGGATCTTGTGACATTGTTTTAGCATCGTAAGCTAGCTACCTGTGTGACATAGAATTCTGATTTGAGGAGCAGATGGAAAATGATATCCATTGGTTTGGTTCTTCCCAAACTCAAGTCTACCTCGGTGATACTTAACTTATGTGATTTTTAATGATGATAATACACGGCTTTTATATAGCGCTTATCAACTCTTCATTAGAATTCTCTAAGCGCTCTACAATTGCAGCATTATTACCCTGGCTTTAGCAGTGCAGCTATCAGG